>WEIT01002546.1:577-17579 GCA_013389985.1 Dryoscopus gambensis | reverse complement strand
AAAGTGCCTTCATGCTTAAATATTCTAAAAAGGCATATTTAGGATAAGTGTCCTGATTAAGGAACCGACCAACCTCAGTTGTGAGAAAATATACTCTGAGAAAAACTTTATAATTTGAAAAACTGGGCTTTCAGCTGAATAAAATGGAAAAACATTTGAGTGGGTGCTTGCAAACTGTGAACACGTGTATCTGAAATTTAATTCTATAGTAGGATAGAATTAAGTACAAATTAAACAAGTTGGGTGTGTTTGAGTGATCTGTTCATCTGTTCTGACAATTATGCTTTCTTCTAACTTAAGATACAGTGTAGATCAAAACTTGTAATAAAAAGATTGTTCTTCTGATATGATTGTATTTAAGTGAAATAATATTTTTTGTTCATGGCCATGGGAATTTAATTATTAGACGAACTTTGAGGTGATTCATTATAATTGCAAGGGAGATCTTTCTATTCAAGCACCCTGTAATTGCAGGGATAGGTCCTTTAGCCCCTCCAATGATAGTAATTCTTTCATTGCAAGGCGAAAATCTAAAGGCTGAGTATTGTGCAAATTAAACCTTTTGTAATAAAACAAAGATGGACAAATAAAATGGACTTTTTTTAATTTAAAAAAACCCTACTTTATAAAATATCAGTTGCATTCCAAAGCTGAAAATTATATTGTTTGTGATTGGTCTGGTTTAATATTTAGTACTTAGTAGTAATAATAATAATAATTAGTATTTTATTAATTAAATATTCAGTAATATTTCATATTTAGTAATTTAGTAACTAATAAATATAGAAATCTGTCTTTGAATTATATGAAGTAGTTCTAAAAGCATCACCTCTCAGTTCTTGGACAGTGTCAGTGAAGTGTTCGGTTTTTTTCTGCTGACTTTCCTTTGTTTGTTTTTTAGTTGATGCATGGGAACAGATAACAGATTTCTGTTAACTCTTGTATAATAAAACTTAAGTATGAAGTAAGAATGCATTGACTCTTGTCTAGCTGTGGAAACCAGTCCTGTTAATTATGTGTCTGAGATTCCAGCTATGTCATGGTTGTTATCTTTGCACTTCCAGCTTTGTAGCCTCATGCCTTCCTTTGATTTTGAATTATTTTAAAATTTATATTAGACAGAAAAGCAGAATCATGCTAATCCAGCTGGTACTAAATTGTAAAACAAAAAATTATTTTTCTCTGAAAACATTTGATTCCTCTCTTTTTCTAGATGTGCTTCCTTTACTTATATATAAGTGAGCCTTTTAATAAATTCTATAGGAACATGAAAGCTTAATTCTTTGATAGATCAGAAGAAGCAAAAATTACTCATATGCTCCCTCAATTTTTTCTTGCATTGATATGATTTAAGTGTAGCATAACAGTTTATGGAACTAGTCAGTGCATTTTTATAATGCTTATTACAGTGGGAATTCACTACCTTATTGAAGTTCAACTTTAAAAAAATGATTTCTGTATCCTTCTCCACCTTCTGTTCTTTACTGGTGTTCAGTACATCAGAATTAGTAAAATGGCTGCTATTAGTTAATGCCAAGGTCTGTGCAAGGCAAGAGTGATGATGGTCGATCATCATGCGTTGTAGAATTTTGGAGCATTTGGCATGTACCTTGTAGACGGGAAAGAACACAGATTTAGCAGTTTGATGTGGTGCGAGCTGAGCCATCAGATGTGTGTGAATCATGAGCCCTCAGTAATGAATGCAAATGAAAATGTACTATTTTTGACTTGGAATCCTGCTCTACAGTGACTGCAGTTTGTGATCAGAGTGTACAGGACTAATATATCGTGTACTACTATCAGCTGAATTTTCTTTGCAGTGTGCTTTCTGCTCTTGCAGTCCTCGAGTATTTTGTGTTCAGTAGTACTACCTATTTAGAATTTGATCTGCAATGTGATTGCCATCCCTTTGTTACCTGTTTATGGAGCTATGATTGTATGACATGACAATTCTTTTTTCTTTTCCTCCACTGCTCTTTGTTTAGTCCAGACTTTCAGAAAGGAGGTTGGGAAATGCGGTGACTTTATTTGCCACTGCACAGACATAAACTAAAGACAGATGATAAAAGAAAAAGTGGAGATAGTAAGTTACTGGGATGAAAAAAATAAATGGAAGAGTCAAAACTATTCCAGCCTATTTTTTGGGACTCCTTCCTGGATAAAAAAAGAGTTGATTTACACACACATGCAAACCTTTCACTTTTTTGGTAAGAATTACTATATTACGGCTAAATTTTACATCTGTGACCTGGTGATTGTATGTAGTGAAGTACATGTACACAATACAGAAATTTAAACCCTTTCTTTTGCTTGGGAACTTTATATTCTGAAGTGACAGTAAATAATATTTCTGGGTTTTTTTTGTGTTCCCCACTTCAGATCCCTGCAGTTCACTCAGTCCACCATGCTTTACTGAGGAGGACCGGTTCAGCCTAGAAGCTCTCCGCATGATCCATAAGCAAATGGATGATGACAAAGATGGTGGTATCGAAGTAGATGAAAGTGATGAGGTAGGAGTAAAAAAACTTTACTTGTGCATACATGAAGTCTTTTTTGTCCTTTGTCTAGCTGCTCTTTATCTTTCAGCACTTGAGTAGTTGTTGCTACTAGTTGTTTTTCTTAATTCAGCCCTTTCCTCAGACAAATATGGAAGGAAAGTCTAATTTCTGTATTTGTCTGAAATGGAATATATCTGTCCATTGTTCTAGACTAAAAGAAAGTTTTGTGTGACCATGTATAAAAGCTGCTGCTTTTACTTTTTTTTTTTCCTTTTTTTTTTTTTGTTTTGGTGGAAGAGGTGGGCAAATGGTGGTAGATTTAGCTCGCAGTAAGGTTGATGTGATCTGTTGCTTGGTGTTACAGTTTCTTTGCTCAGAGTTTTCTTGCTTAAGGCATCACTGGACTATCCTATTTGCCTTAGATCTGTTGCAGGCACTTTATGGTGCAAAACAATACCTGTTACAGACAGCAGTCTAGAGGAAGGATTTCTGATTTTGCTTACATTTTACAGGCAAGTAGTAAGAACATCGTGCTTACTAATGGTAAATTAAGTCCTATGACCTAAGGAAGGTTATTCAGACCTGCCTGAAGCTTTTTGTGTCTGTCCTTGAATGAGTTTGGTAGGTAGGCTCCTGGTGGTCCTGGCAAAGGACTTACGCTTGCATTTACTCAACTTTACCACTGGGATTCTCAAAATCACTGGGTAGGAATGGAAATGTCTATGTAGTTTCATTGTACTTGCTTATTTTGCTTTCTGGCCAGTTAGGCACATGCTTGAGAACCCAGGGGGAGTGAAGATGTCCCCTAAAAAGGAAGGTATTGTCACATGGTTCTGACACCCATTCTAACTGTAGATGAGCGGGAGAAGAATCTAGCCCCGTTTTGTCATCCTTTTTTGTAACATCCAGGGGACGATTGTTCTCCCTGCATGAGCTAAGTTGTGAATTATCATTGTCAAATTTAACGTGATGCTACTTTTCTGTGTGTCTATGTGCAAACAGCATCAACAGGCCCCATCCAACCTGACTCTGAACTCTTCCAGGGACTGGGTCATCCGCAGCATCTCTGCGCAAGCTGCTCCAGTGCCTCTCTACCCTCTGAAGAATTTGTTCCTAACATGTAGTCTAAATCTCTCCTGTTTTAGTTTAAAACCATTCTCCCTTGTCTTGTCACTATCTGCCTGTGTGAAAAGTTGCTGTCCCTCTTTTTTATATCCCTCCTATATGTGTTGGAGGTCACAATAAGATCTTCCTGGAGCCTTCTCTAGGCTGAACAGCCCAGCTCCCTCTGTCTTCATAAGAGAGGTGCTCCAATACTCTCATCATCTTGGTTGCCTTTACTTGTTCCGACAGGTCAATGTCTTTCTTGTGCTGAGCGCCTGGAGGCAGCGCTCCAGGTGAGATCTCACAAGAGCAGAGTAGAGGGGCAGAATCAACTCCCTCGGCCTGCTGGCCACTCCTCTTTGAATGTAGCCCAAGATGCAGCTGACTTTATGACCTGTGAGCTCACACTGTTGGCTCACATCCAGCTTTTCATCCACTAGCACCCCCAAGTCCTTCTTGGTGGGGCTGCTCTCAGTGACTTCTCCTAGTCTGTGCTCATGTCTTGGATTGCTCCAATGGAGGTGCAACACCTTGCATTTGGACTTCATGAGGTTCTCATGGGCCCAATTCATAGGTTTGTCCAGATCCCTCTGGATGACATCCCTTCCTTCTGTTAGTTCAACTGTGCTGTTCAGTTTCATGTCATCTGCAAACTTGCCGAGGGTGCACTTGATCTCACTGTCTGTGTTGTTGATAAAGGTATCAAAGAGCCCCTGTCCCAAGAGAGAGCCCTGATGGGCACCACTCATCACTGGCCTCCACCTGGACATGGAACGATTGACGGCTGTCTGGCTGTGTCCATTCAGCCAGTTCCTTATCCACCAAATGGTCCACCCTTCTAATCCATCTCTCTCCAATCTGGGGATAAGCATGTTATGTGGGGCTGTGTCAAAAGCCTTTCAGTGGTCTAGGCAGATGACATTTGTTTGGTCTTTGCTCATCACCCACTGCAATCACTCCATCATAGAAGGCCACCAGATCAGTCAGACACTGTTTGGCCTTAGTAAAGCCGTGCTGGATTGTCTCAGATCACCTCATCGTATGTGCCTTACCATTGCTTCCACGAGGATCTGCGCCATGATCTTCCAAAACACAGAGGTGAGGCTCACTGGTCTTTAGGTTCTCAGGTCTTTGTTTCTCCTCTTTTTCAGTAGGAGGGATGTTTTCTTTTTTTTTTTCAAAAATAATGCATATAGTCTATCTTTGTTATTGCAGAATGTTTGGGACAGCCACAGCTCAGTCTGTGAACTGAAACATTAGTGATAGAGTGTGAGCTTCCTGAGGAACTTCTCAGCACTTTGATTATTTCTCTTGACTTGTACTGCATTTTTTATACGTGGGAGTCAAGAAAGTTAAAAGAAAATACTGAGATATTTATACATTGGAAACATTTTATTAGTATTCAGAAGATTTGCCTTGGTTTCCAGTGGACCATCTTTATATCTGACCTTAAGTTTCTTCCTGTTCCAGAGGAAGCAACAGAAGCTTCTCTAAAAACCTGTTCAAATGGCTGAAATTATAATAGTTGATGAGGCATGCTGTTCAGCTGGGCTAATTAGAGATGAGTGAAACTATATGTTCATACTACACACTGTGCATAAAATAAGATGACTTAATTGTAGCTCTTGTTTCTGCTAGTTCATTTTTAATTATTGAAGAAATATTTAATAGCCCACTCCCTGAAAATTAGCACTTTTCTACATATATTTTCCATGCAAATCAGTGCTGAATATGTATTCGCATAGAGTGCTTTCTTTTACGACATTAAATGCAAACCTGAAATTAATGAAAAATGCAGTTTAATTGCAAGTTCAGCTAGTAACCTCTATGTTTTTCTTGTAGTGCTTGTGCTAAATCTTTACTATAATTCTAAAAGGTCTACATTTACACAAGATTGTTACATAGTTACCTGATTACAGTAGGTCTGAATGTACGAAATATGTCCTATTTATATTTCAGAACCAGATTTTTTTTTTTGTTTTGTCACAGTGGGTAATGCTGTTTATCTTGATTAAGAATGAGGACTGATAATTAAAAAACCTACTTTATTAGAAGTAAAGCTTACATGAAGTACAGGGATTTTACTTAACAGCAGGGAATGGATTTTCTGTTTTATTCTGGATGGTTTTTACTTGCAAGACCCCTGAAGAGCAGCATATTGAGTATGTTGATTAGATGTTCATTAGCTTTTTATTTGGCAGGAAGAATGTGACAAAGTAGAATAACTTTCTGCTGTTTAACCAGCACTACAACAGTATTACAAGGGTGTATTTACACCAAGGAAGGAAGTTATTGTTAATAAGTTATTTTGAGACAGGAAGGTAAAAAGAGCTAGATGTTGAACTATTTATTTTAACTATTTGAATTTGTAATCCAGTTAACTCCCAACAGTGATTCCAGACATTGTATCTGCACGTGGTTTATTTTTCCTGATTTCTTCATGCCCTGTTTAAGGTTGTTCTTGTTCTTCCTCTGTCAAATGAAGGCCCACATAAAACCATTCTGTAAAGAAGGAGTTTTTCTAGGATATTAGAAAATTTGAACTAAGATATTTCTTACTTCCTAAAAAATTGTCTGATACTAGGAGACCTTTGGATGTACTTTGTATGGACTGGAAAGAAACTTGTATTTGACCTTGATAAAATTGATGTGCGTAAATTTTTAGCATGGGATTTAATAGTAAGCAAAACATGAGGGATTTTGTTGAAGTCTTCTACAGAATTTAGAGGGCCTCTAGTCTGAGCATGGAGTAGGGTTTTTTTTTCCTTATTATTTGGTATGGTACAGCAGAGAAAAGGAAAAAGGAAGGAAAAAAATCCCCAATGCTTATTATGAGGGCAGACTAGTATGAATTTTCCTATCACACCTAGATGCTGACATCATTACTTTATATGTCGAGGTTTGCAATTGTTTAAGCTGGTTTCAAGAGGTAGGCTGTAAACGGGTAACTGAAAGGGAGAATGTAGTATTACTAACTGAGGTTTTAGTCATATGTTGTGGGAGGCTATCTGCCTCAGGAAGCATCTGTTGCACCATGGGAAGGTGTTTTGTTTTAATGGTGAGACACAAGCAATAAAACAGACTTATCATATGTTCACTATTTACATAGGTTTTTCCGGTTTCCAAAGAACTTCCTTATATAGGTCCTACATCAAGTCATTTCCTCAAGGAATCTGCAGTACTAGAATAAGTTGATGTTTTTGAAATATTAGTAACTTACTGTGTGTCTAACGTCTCACCAAGCTAAAGGCACAAATGTACAGTTTTGCATGGGATCTCAGGTTAGATCACTTCATATTTTGCTTAAGTTTTTTTAGGGAATGAACTGGAATTGTTACTCAATAAAAAACCCCCAAACTGAACAAACTCCATAGAAAACCACCAATGCCCTACCCCATGCCCTCCCCACCAAAAAAAAAAAAAAAGAGAGAGAGACAAAAAAAGTACAATAAGGAGAATAAGAAACTGCAGCACTGAAAGCATCAGAGAATAACTTTGAGCAGAGGCAGGATGGTCAAAGAAGTTGGAACCTCAGAGATGATACGCTGAAATGCCTGACTTAAAAATGTTGTCTGGAGGCAAGAATCAAATAGAATCTAACTTAAATGGCCTAAACCAGGGAAGATTATTTTCTTCTATACAGGGATTAAAACAGGAAAAGTAACTAGCATGATCTGGAATAGTAGTAGTATTATGGCACTTTGGCTGTAGGAAGTTTGACAGGGATAGGCTTCATTTTGTTCTCTGGAAATATAGTCTCAGCAAGATGTTTAAACATCCTTTCAAGTTCCCTTAGTATTTTGGTTTTGTCTTTGTCATTTATGTAATAAAAGTCCTTAAACTGGAGTTCATATTTCTGTAAACAACTTAATATTTTGATGTCAGCTGTTTAGACAAAATTCTGCATGTGGAAAAATATGCGCTGCGGTGGTTCAGGAACTGAAGACGTTATAACTATTTTGTCATGACACTGAGATGACTCCCGAGTGTGTTTTACATCTCACTGTGCAAGACATTCTGTTACAAACACTGATCTTTCAAACAAGGATTTTGAGCTTCCTAACCAGTGCAGCAAACCTGTTCCCCCCAAGCTATTGGGTTACTTTGAATTCCTTAATTTTTTGTGGCTCTGTTAACAGACATCTTTTATGAATTAGGGGTTTTTTTGCATTCAACTGCTAATACATTTGTTCCCAGGCAGAGTGTGTTTTAGCCTGCTGAAGTTTTGTAAGCAACTCTGAACATGTCTAGACTGTTTGTTTTTTCAGAGCAGGATGAGGAGCCAGGTCTTGTGTGAAAACATTGATGGTGTTAGTTCACAGCTGTGCCTGTGCAAGGAAGCCCTATAGAGAGGCAGCACATGTTATCCTGGGTACAGTTGCACAGAAACCTGTTCCAACGTGGTTTGGACTAGACCTACCTCACGCCTTGCCTCCTTGGAGGTACTTAAGCTAATATGTAGCTGTCTGCACCTCTTTATTTAGTCCTGCTACAATGAAATGATGTATTGGAAATTCTATCTTGGCTTTGAAGAGATTGCAAAGTTTACTTTGCAGTAGACAGCTACAGTTTTGTTTTGAGCTGCAGTAATCTTTTTTCAGTTGAATGTGTAGGTTACTTAGGATATACTTGTTTCATTTTCCTGGCTGTGTCCTACATATTTCTAGTCATGTTTTATTATAATTTTATTATTAATATTGTTAAATATGTTTTCTTATTTTACTTCATAGCATTTCTGTAGGGTAGGCAGTCATACCTGAATCCTAGTAAGTTGCCTTTAAAAGCACATTTGCCATCATAATTTAGTCAGTACTTGTGACATTGCAGTAGTTGTAACAAGTCTTGTAGCAACAGATGCAAGGAAATGTACTAAAAGGCTGTCTCACAGTGACTGGCTTTATCTGAAGGGTTATAGGAAATCTAAAGTTATAACTTTTGCAGATTTCCCTTTGAAGGAATAAAACCAAAGGAAGTAACACTGTTTGAGGAATAGATGCTCAAGGGTGAGAGTAATACCTAGCCAGATGTTACTAATTGCTCTTCAAGTAAACTTGTCAGTTAAAGGGTCTATTTTAAGTTGATGAAACTGAAAATCATAAACTTGAGCCTTCACCCAGAACAAAATATAAATAGCATGAGAGTGCTTCCTGTTGCAGTTAATGAGTTAATTTTACTTTCCCAGTGGCATTCTCAAAAGTATGCAATTGCTTGTTTGCCGTGCGAGCATGTCTTGCAGCATTGATATTATAACTTTTAAACTTTTCATATTGTTGCCTTTGGGTTTAGTTTGCAAGTACTCCCTCCAATACGAGTCAGACTGGTATTGGGTTTTGGGAGAGTCTCTTTTCCTCTTTTGGAATGGTCCTTTTTTTTGGTGAAAATTACAGTACGAAAGGCTTTCTGAAGAGGAAGGAAGGTGGTGGCATAACTGATCCTCGGACTTTTCCAGGGCTCCACAAGTCCTGTTCCCTCCAGGCAGGAGAAGGTTTCCTTTGGAGTTATTACACTGCTAAACCTTGGACTTTGAAGGGATGTTAATCTTTGTAGAGGTGCAGCTATTATAGTACTTCTGGGATCAAAACTTTAATTTCAATGTCTAGGTGTGGTGTTTTTTTTATTCTCTACTTGTTCTTGAAGTAATTACTTTCACAAATGGTTATTTTTGTTTTATGCGGAGTTTTTAGGTAACTTTATCTTCTGCTTTCTTGCTTTCAGCTTTGTAGTCTTAAAAGGACTTCTCCTTCCTGAGTAATTATGTTGGCTAAGATAATCCTCAGATGTGTTTTTCTTAGAGCTTATTCTTTTAACCTCCCCATTTAGAGTTATTTTTCTAACCTTTTCTTTGTATACTTAATGACCAGGGCAACAGAAGAGAGATTAGCTGCTATAACAAGGAACAGAAAAATCTTCTTTTTAACTAGAGTTGTTCTGTTTTTCTGTCTTTCTTTAATTTAGGTCTCAGTTCTTTTTCGTAAAGGAGCACTTCCATATTAGGCCATTTTTGAAACAAAAATCTTTTTAACAAAAGAAAAATGTTTGATGTTGTTATATACCTCTTCATTAGTGAACACACTTATTCCGTGAAACCCGATGACCTCTTTCCAGCTATGTGCACTGTAACTTTAGTGTTGTGACCTTGTGGTGCCAGAGAACCTCTTTGAGGAAGTCATTGTGGTTTTTTTCACAGGATCTGGGAGCAATACGGGTAGTTCAGAACAGAAGAGGGGCTTTTCACTTGCAAGAAATTCTCGTAGATGTACTACCTCTGCCCCTGAGGAGTAACTGTACTGGCTAACTGCAAGCGGCTTTCCAGTTTGTGTGTTGCCACTCGCTTTTAAAAAGGGGACGTAGTGAAGTATTCTAATCGGTGTCTCGGTGTAAACCAGGTGCCGCTCTCATCCCTTCTCCCGGGAAATCTCGTGTGCGGGCTTGGATCCGCGTTTCCCGCGCTGCTGGGCGCCCTGCGCCCTCTGCGGGCGGCGCGGCGGAGCTGCAGGAGGAGCCTCTGACCCGCGTGCCAGGGAACCCGCGCTGCGTCCCGCTCTTAAATCGGGATGCTTTCCGGGGGTCCTGGTCGTGCTTAGTCTGAGGAGAGGTGTAATCCCTTGAAACTTTTTGTTTATCGCTTGGCATCTTCCCTCTCTTCTTTACTTCTAACCGTGTGAGTAGTATTGTTAACAGCAATTCAGATTTCCCTTGACAGCACTTCCAACTGAACAAAAGTTCTCATCCTTTGGTATTTTACAGCCTTTACTGGCAACTATCAGTAAAGGCAGCAAGTTTGCACAAACAAAAGTGGTCTGAGTTTTAGCTGAGAAGACGCAAAATTGGCCTAAAAAAAGCCCATGCCTGACATTTGGATTCTCCAAGGGCAGTGCATTATCAGCCACTGGAAAGCTGAAGAATGAGTTTTAGCATTTTCCTTAACTCCCATGAGAGAAGAGGTAATCTTTACAGAGAGGGACATGTAATACATATTTTTGCTGTATTTTTAATATGTTTTTTGCAAGTTCCCGGAAGAAATACTGGGGATATCAATTGGTAGTAGATACTTGCAGTCTGGAGGGAAAAGGTAAGATGGGAAAACATCAGTTCTTTCCTGCTGTTCCATCTGTAAGACTGGACTGTAACCTGGAAAGGCTTAGGGACATTAGTGAATAAGAAAATTATTTTGTTTTTCTTATTGTTTAGTTCCTGCTCTTCAGTTTAGACTTTAATAAACATGGAGTGGGAATGAATAAGATAATCCATCTTTCGCTGCATGTTGCATGACAGTTGTAGAATTTGCCAGCTTCATGGTAGTATTGCCAATCTGGGAAGTATTCAGCGTTCCCACTTGGACGCTGGAATATGCAACAGATATTTTTACATTTGCATACAGTTACAGCATACAGTCCTGCGCTTATTAAGCCTTTTTACTGTTGCTGATCCATGGTTTTTCAGAAGTTCTGTAACTGTTTTTGCCCCAACAGGCTGCTATTTTCAGTTCTCATATATTTCCTAAGTTTCTCCTGTCTTTCTCATGTATATGCATGTGTGTGCATATATATATATATTTACGTATGTCAATTTATGTCATTCTTATATACATGGGGAGAGGAGTTAAAAATGCTTATGCAGTTTGTATGGGCTGAAGGAACTGTTTTCAGAATCGAAAAGCTTTACAAAGCTAATGTCTGACAATCAGAAAAAGTTTTGAAGTAATAGATAAATAAGAGAGGATTTGCATCCAATCAGTATTTGGACACTATGGCTCTGTGGTTTGTTTAAGGAAGGCACCTAGTATTTTATCCCAAGTCCATCAGTTAGAGGAGAAACTTGAATCCATTCACATAGTTTGAGATTCCCTTATATTCTAGTAAAAAGATTTTAGTTAGGGAGAATCGGTAAGTGTTAGCTTTTGCTTGCATATTTCTGCTATTCTGTCTCTTTCTATTAATAGTTAATAATATTGTTTAATGTTGGCTACTTTTCAGTATCTCCTGCAGTTTCTGAATGGTATAATCTTTGGATTTGTTAGAAATGGAGCCTTTGCAGGATGCTCTGCACTTAAATTATTATCCAGACTGAATTTTAAGAATTGAGCTCTTCTGCAGTGCATCACTAGCTTGGCTTTCTTCCTCACCTCTCTGGAAGTGGTGATGACATATGATCAGCCATCTAAAAGACTGTTTTTTGACTTAGCTGTTGTGACTGTCCATAGCTGGTTTTGTTTGAGCAGCTTTATCCTTCAGGAACTGAAGAAAGCAAGCTATCTACTGTAGAAGATGACTTAGTTTTCTGGTACTGTTAGTACCAGCTATTAGTTTTCTGATACCAATACTAAGGTCTTCACCCACAGAGACTGTTCATACAAGTCTTCCAGGGACTGATACTTATGGAAGGTTTCCACTATTAATGGGAGGTGGTTTGCCAACCAGTATTCCAACTTTTCTAAGCCTGTATGAAATAAAAAATAAAATGGGTTTTACAGTTCCATGGCTTTTCTTGGGTATGCATTTGGAGAACTGTTTCTAGTGACTTGTGGAATACTGATAAAACACTGCCATCAGAAAATTTTATCATAGAACCATGGAATGTTTTGGGTTGGAGTGGACCTTAAAGATCATCCAGTTCCAATTTCCCTGTTGTAGACAGGGACACCTTCTGCTGGATCAGGTTGCTCAGAGCCCCCTCCAACCTGGCCTTGAACACTGCCGGGGATGGGGCATTTACAGCTTCTGCGTGCAACCTGTCAGTGCCTCACCACCCACTCTGTATGTCATGATTGCATGATCTTCCTTTTTATCTGCTTTATGTTCGCTAAAAGGCTTCCTATTAATTACTGAAAATGCAGCAGCTTTATGTAATGCTTCTGTGCTTGGAGTGTAACCACTGAGGAATGATTAGCAAGCAGAAAATTGGCTCTCAGATTACTTCTGTTTTTTAATTCAATGAATAGAAGTCAAATTTTTGTTGTCTAATCAAAAGACATTAATACTACTTAGTAAACACCTTACTCTCATCCCTCAGGCAGTTCCATTTAACTGGTATAACAGGATTCAGGCATTACTCATACACAAATGACTGGCACACAAATCTTATATGGTCTTATTTTCAAGGAGGTGAAGTTGGTTAAATGTCGTCAGAATAGAGGAGTACACAGTATGACTGTGTGGTGCATTCCTGTAATCACTGTAAATCTAAGGCATCCTAATAATGTTAAACTTAGTATACTAGCAACTGCATCATCATTTTTTCTAGGATTTAATAATTGTGGAAAACAAACCTTGTAAGAGTGTTTAATTTGCCTTCTGAGTCTTTGTTGTGGAAAACTCAGATCAATTCTCTGCTGCTTGTATGGAGAAACGATAGCAAAGACTCTACCTGATTTCTGTGTAGTTTCTCTTCAGAAATTGTCATTTCAGCATTTAAGATGATTTTTTCCCCCCTTTTCTTCAGTTTCTAAGGGAAGATATGCAATACAAGGATGCCTCTAATAAACATAGTCACCTGCACAGAGAAGACAAACATATCACCATTGAGGATCTGTGGAAACGCTGGAAAACATCTGAAGGTAGGTAAAGAAGTATAGCTAAAAGTGATGGTGCTTATTAACAAGGATATAATTCAACAATTTTTCCACCAAGCATAGAGTAGTGAATGAATGACCTCTTGAAGCATCTTCATGAATCTGTTTTGACACTGTTATTTATAGGCACACATAAACCTGACTAAGAACTCATTTAGTCCAGCTAGAGGTAACTTCCTCTTCATGTGTTTGGTATATTGTGAATAAACTGAGATAGCTTACGCGCTCATCTGTATGAGGGTCTAATTTATCAAGGTTACTGGTCCACGTGCTGAATTCCAGATTAGCATGTTTTTAATTTAATAAACCCTAAGGGCTTCTCTCAAGCTATTTTAAAATATTTTTTGTGTTGTATTAAGTGGAAAATTCAATGCTCTTTCACTTTGATTTAAATTTTGAGCTACAAAGATCTAGAATTCTTAGTCCAAAGAAGTTTTGAAAATCTTCCTAAACTTGGGATACAGTAAAATGTACTGACAAACCAACACCACCAGCCCTCCCTCACCCTGATTTAAATGAAATAAGTTGAGCCAACTATTCCAAGTATCAAAGGACAGTATTTAATCAACGATACAGTGTTCATTGCCAAATATGTGCCAGGATATAATGATAAAAAAGAGATCTGGAATGTTAGAATTGTTAGGAGAAAAATACTTAACTTCCTCACCCTCTTCCCCACCCCACCCCTCATTCCAAAGATGTTGTCCTGGTTCCAGCCAGGACAGGTTTAATTTTTAGCAGTAGCCAGGGCAGGGCATAGCTAAGGCCTGAATGTTATTCTCTGCCACCTCACATCATGGCTGGGAGCCCAGGAAAGGGACTCTCTCTCTCCTCTGGGGAGAAGAGGTTCATTCTTGTTGAGAAACATGGGGAATGGACCGGTCTGGTATTTGTCTATTGCCAGGGGCTTTCCATGAGTAGTTTATTTTTCTTATACCTTTTGTTATTGTATTGTTGCTGTTATTGTTCGTTTTCTTACCTCATTGCTGTTTCCAGTAAGTTGATCCTATCTCAACCTGTGAGCTTTGCCCTTTGTGCCTCCAGTTGGAGCGGGAGGGGAAATGGCACCCATGTTTTTAGAAGGGGCACTAAATTTGAGAGTACCATTCCTAAACCATGACATGTTCTAATGGCAAGCATAGAGAGATCTACAACTTGATATGGGTCAAACACTTGAAAGTAGGAACAAGAGAGGAATGAAACCAGGAACATGCCATTGGTTCATTCTGCTAATGCAGGAAGTCGCTTTGCATTCTGATGTAACGCATGAAGTGTTTGGTATGTAGTAAGTATTTGTTTTAACCAGTAATTTTTAGCCTCATCTCTTCAAATATTCTTTAAATACTTATTCACTGAAGATCTTGTTCCCTGAAAGTATTGCAACTAAGTTATCAGAAAAAATTGTCTCCTCATAATTAATGGTCTAAGTCACGAGTAACTCTTCAAAAATTTAGGCTATAGTGATACTAGAAGTGTAGTTTGTCTGTTGTGTATATCTTTATTCCAGTTTTTTTGAATGTAGTGAGAAGGGTGAATAAAACTCAAAAGACTTCAAGACGAATGTCTCATCTCATTGTATCTGCTTATAGTGGCTTTATTTGTGCACCCTGCTGAGAGAACTAAAGTTGCACCACAGGAAGACCTTTAGAATGAGACTCCCAAGCAGTGTTAATAGTGGTCTGGTGACTGTTAGAAAGCATGAAGCCCCTAGAAAATGAACTACTTTAATCTGATTTTAGGTAACATGGAAAATGTTACCATCCCTTTCTATATGTTTTAGCAATTTTGATTTGTTTGCTTCTTATGTGCCACTAGTTTATAGCAATTAGAGAACATTAAACAAGAGGATAGAAGGTACTGTAAATGACAGTATTGGTAACTTGAGACTTTTAAGAAAGCTGTTGAGGTATGTGTGTGAGAATTACAAACTCTAGTGCTCTTGACAGTATATGGAGAAACATCTTCTGAATCTACTCCTGTGTAGTTAGTGCTGAGTAGAAGTTGCCCATTCTTTGCCATAAAACTTGCTTTATGTGGATGTTTCTCTTAAATATTTGTTGAATAGCTTAAAGGTATTCTTTGTTTAACATATTGTGGTGCAAGACAGATAAGGTTTGAGAGAAGAAAGAGAAAACATGCCATAGCTGTTTGATGTCTCCATTTAGGATTAAGGAAGATAGAGGTTGCTTTTAAATAATGGATTGAGAAGGATTTTATACCTGAATGTAACACTGAGGATTGACTGCATTCAAAGCTCTAAAAATTGCCTAATAAAAGAAGGGGCTTGAGAATATTGCTTTTTTAATACTTCTGTCACTGGGCAAGCTTTTGGTGTCCCTGCCTGGTGCAGAATCCTTAAGGCATAGTCTAGGCTGGTGCAAATTAAAGGAAGTTCAAGGCTGTTAAAGGTTTTACCTGCATGGAAGGAGTCATATCATGGCTTGAATCAGCATCTAGCCTATTGTTGCTGTGTTGCCATTCAGTTTAGATGACTCCTTTGGTACAAAGCAAGACTATAATGTAGTTTAATTTAGTTAGAATATGCTTTTTGTCACCTTTGAATTTTTTTAATCTCATAATCTAATTTTACAGAGTGCTCTATTTAGAGGAGTGACTAGGAACTAGCATAGCTGTTTAAAACGTAGAAGACTGCTCTCTGAAAGTCCTCTGGCTTCTGTTACTGTGTGTTACTGTTCTTTAAATGTAAATGCCTGTATATGCTTGTTGTATGGTATTCTTTGACCATCTCCTCTTCTAACTAAGCAGTATTTATAAATGTACTACAGAGTCTTTCAGCTATTCAAAAGTAACAAACTTAGTAACTACTGTTAGGTTAATATCAAAGGAACATCTCCAGTATCTTTTCTACGAGGGCCTTGAAGAGGTAGTAGTTTTGAATGTGGAAAAGGGGACAGATGAACATTTGTCTTGATGTCTGAATACCAGTCTTTGTACAATTATCTTTGAAAGCTCTCTCGCTCAAAGGCACCTGCCTTCTCTTTTTGCCCCTGTAATGGGCTATGGTCATGTGAATTTGCTGTCTGAAGAGAGGGGTGTAAGTATTTAGTCTCAGTAGTAAGGGGACTGTAAAATCAGTCCAGAGCCTTCAGCTGGGTAGTTCTCTGACCTGTCTTAGTGAGTATGGTTGGATGCTGCATTCTTAGTGATGTAGCATTGTCTCTTGAGACTTGATTTTGTAGCAAAATAAAAACTGTTGTGGTCAAACCTGGAGTTCATGAGTACTTGGCTATTGTCAGACTAATTTGAATCCTATCAAAACCTAGTTGTTACAAACTGCCTTAAAAAAAAAAGTAGCTGTTTTTTTACCATTATGGCATATTTGAGCTTTAATGTATAGTATCTCCTATAGACTGCTGTACAATAGAAAAAAAACCTTCTCCTTGCCTTGTATGTGTACCCTTTTTTCCCCCCCTTTAATTCTCTCTCCTTCTCTGTGGAAAAGAGAAGGTGAACTAAAGTCTGCTACATTATTTATTTGGGTAAAAAGATACAAAAATGGCTCTATATTTGCCTGTGTGATCATCTGCTGTATTCTGATGTACTGCTGCACAAGTGTTCTTGCAGCAACTGGGACTAAACTGCATACCGTAAACATGTTGTGGTTGCCTTGCACTCTAATTGTTTGCTGTCTCAGATTTTAAATCTCTGGAGGCTAGAAATGCATGCAAGCAGGGTTTGACTAAGGATGAGTTACATAATGCTGCATACTGCTGACATTACTGCTGAAGGTCCTAAAAACTAAATTTTGAATCTTTTTGTGTGCTTGATACAGAACAGTCTTGTGTGCCTGGCCAGCCTGTTCTCAACT
>WEIT01002545.1:21154-58781 GCA_013389985.1 Dryoscopus gambensis | reverse complement strand
ACTTTAGAGACTTTTGAGAATCTCAGTGCCATGTGCTTGTCTAGTCGGATCTTCAACCAATGTCAATTTTGGCTGTACACAGCATTCTTTTACAGGAAAGCCCATGATGATAGAACACGTTCTGTATAAAACTACTGTTTTGTTGTTTGTGTGAAAATGACTTCTACTCTTATTATTTGGCAATCAATATTTCTTGTCTTAAAAAGAATGACAAATAGTTGAGTCCTACCTACGCTTTCCATGACACTCACAATTTTATAGAAGCTTATCGTATCTCCTCTGAAATCTTTTGCTTTGAGGACAAAGAAATCTTCACCTACTCACCTGCTTCCTGTAGAAAAGCCTTCAATATCTTTTAACCCTTGTTATCTTTTTTTCAGCTCTTTCCTATTCCCTTTTAAGAATGTGGAGAAAAGCACAACACACAATGTTCCAAGGGCTTGCAAAACAGAATTGAGTTATCTGTACCAAGAGCTAGCATCTTGTTCTGTCTTTGTGACCCGAAGTGGAAGAGAGAGATCATCTCACATGGAAACTACTTTTTGTCTCAATTTTGTTGCTTTTTCCTACCTTTTATTTTACACCATGGCCAAAGCTGCCATAGAAGCAGTGATAGACCCCAAAAGATGGGGAGGACAAGCCCTGAGGTTTAAGTGGAAGTCAAGTTGAAAACCCATATGTGCAAATTACATTAGTTATGACCTCAAAACCTTGGGAACTACAATATTACAGGAAAAAAAAAACACATACACACTGAAAATTCTCTGGGTTTTACATATGGAAATTAAATGGATGCAACTGCTATCATCAAAATGAACTGCAAATGGACAAAATATGTATGAAGATAAAAGAAAAAAAATTCACTGGGGGTGTGCTGCGAGTTTATAGTTTGATGTTAAAATTGCTTGAGCATTGTTCATAAGGTAAAGAGCAATAAAGTCTCAAAGACAGCTATGGTCCATTAGCAGTAAACTAAAAATAGTCCAAGGAACTAGGCATATAAACAGACGTATTTTGCAAGGAAAGAAGTAATGAAAGCTACACAGAAATTAACTTTCTGATCGGAAAATATTTTCAGCCATTTGACTGAATAAGTAATTGTTTCTCAATTACTGCATCCTGCATTAGGAGTCATCTGTTCTCTTCACATTCCCATATATGCATCTTCCACAGTAATGTACAAGTTGGAGTGAGAAATTTTCTGCAGAACTCAAAACATCATTTGGTTTTGACCCTTGTGGGTATGTCAAACACTCTGAATATATACTGGGAGCCTTTAACTGAAGAAAACTTATCCTCTTCTACTGATGATACAAACACATGGTGTCTAGCATGACAACCCTCTCATGCAAGAATTAACAGATTTAACAATATGCATATAATCCCCTTAACTACTGTAATTATTCATATGTGCAAACTAATGTATGGGTAAACACATGTGCAGAGTGAAGACAGCTGTCATTTATTTTTTTAATTTCAAAGTCCTAGCACAAATACTGGGAACAAGGATTTCAGAAGCTCAATTTTCACATTATGAATTGTTCTATATTTTCATAGTCTGGAAAGGAATAAAGCAAATATTTTAGTTTGGGGGGGAGCTGAATTCCATCTGTGACTGGGAAATATAATTGCACTGCCTTACCATCAGAGTAACATCCCCAGAGTCTGTTGTTGGAACTGACAGCACAGTTGAGCTGATGGTACTTAAAGTACCCAGAATGAAAAACACCACTTGCTTAATAACTCTACAGCCCATTTACTTACAAGTAATTCTGAAGTAAAGCCTAATTCTCACTTTCCCACCTCTCCAGCAAGTATGCACTTTGCTCTGTATCTGACCTGTAAAGATATGAATCTCTCTTACCAGTTTTTTTATAATGCCAAATTTCCTGCCACAATCTCTATCCCACATCCTGCCTCACAAAAATGAAACAGACAAGATGCAGAAACCAATGTGATGTTTGAGTCTCATGTGAAACAGGACTAAGAATCACTAAGATATAGAATTTCCACTACCAGGGGTTATTTTAAGCTCTTGAATGGGATATGTCACTTTTCACAACAGGTTTGAATACCCCTGATGGAAGCGATGAACTATTCACTCAACTCTGGCAGTGATGTATCCCAGTGTACACCTGAAACATAACCACAGAGTTAGCTGTGTAAAAGCCATGAAGCTAAGTGAAACCTCAGACATGTGGAATGCAAATTGCTCACCTCTGATGAGCACTGTATTCACTTGATTGATTTTAAATGGCTGTATAAGTGTTCTCATACATGTTGAACCTGCATAAAAAAATTAAATAACTCTCAGTGGAATTTTTCTGGTATTACACTCCGAAATTGAGCTTAACTTGAACAACAGAGTTTAAATACCTTGGGATGTAGTTCATCATAGCATTTTTAAAATTTTAATTCAGAACCATAAAAATGTGGGTGACACAGTAATTTTAAAAAGTGTCTCATCTAGGGTATAAGCCAAATTCATTATTCCCACTATTATTCCAATGATTTCCATCAGATATAAAACTGGTATGGTGTTTTCAAGTCACTCGAGTACATGTAATTTTTGATTTTAGATTTCTGACAAAACTGCATAACCAAGACAGATAATTTTGAATCTCTTGCCAGAATAGATATTTTTCAACACACCATTTCTAAAAACCTTGGAAAGAGGAATGCCTTGAACTTTCTCCACTCTTTGTCACTCTTTTTATTTGCTTTATCTCAGTGTCTGGATTTGAACATTAAGGTCTTAAATAGAAGATTACTGCCACTTTCTCTGTATTTCTAATCTGATGTGTTTATGTGTGATTGAGCTCACTAAGCCTACTGAACCTTTGGTCTTTCTACTGTTACTGAACTTGGTCAAAATACCTCTTGGTACACTGCATCTCTGGAAAGTAGCTCATCTCCTCTTGATCTAAAGTGGATCTGATTCCAATTTAAGCAGAACTGGTTATTCTGTTGCTCATTTAAACAACAAATTCATCTTTTGGTAATTTCATTTAACTTTCATTCTCCAATTCTTATTCTCTAGGACATAAATGAAACTGAGCTTTATAAATCAAAAGTCAATGTGATAAAGTAAAGTTCAGAAGTTACCGAAAAAATCTGTGATTTGAAGCCTGTGAAATTAGAAGCTTGGAAAGAACAAGTTAAATCAAAGGCATTTCCTGTACACAGAAACACAGGAGTGTCTGGGTTTCCCTCACTCACTTCCACTCACTTCCCTCATTGCTATGTCAATACCTTAATTCAAACCCAGAACAGCTGATGACAGACTGGCCCCACATGGTACTTTCTTCAGCTTTTAACATATAAATCACTTTGTTTTTTTCCCTAAAATCATCCAAACATTTTCACCATGTTGTATCAACTAATACTAGGGGAGAGGGGAAAACAAAACAAAATAACCAAAGCAAAACAAAGCAAAACAAAACAAAAAAAAAAGGCAAACAAAAAAAACACAACCAAAAACAAAAACAAAACCAGGAGGGAGGTTACAAGTGAGTTAGAATATTTTAAACCAGATTGTAATTACTGTCTCAGATTTTTCAACTTTGCTGACCTGAGCAAAAAAAAGTCGTAAGGCTCTCAGCCTTGCCTCTGAGCCTACCTTTCTCAAAGCTGACGGTATACAAAGAACTTTCTGCTGTGACCCTACATGAAAAGCACAATAGGGAGGTCAGTGTGTGAGTGAGTGCAATTTTAAAAGCTTACAGGGGAGAACATTCATTGAATTTCTAGTCAAAAGCTCATCATTTAACAAGCATTGAACTCGAAGTAAGAATTGCCAGCTGTAGAAAGAACTTAACCCAGTGGTATTCTCTTTCTTGGACAGTTAAATTTTCCCTCTTCAGCCATCTCTGAAGAAGCTGGTGCTGCCTGATTCTGATGCAGGAATTGGATTTCCTCCATTGTTTAGTTAACTTTCTGAGATGGCTTTAAGAATACCGTCTAATGTACCTCACTATTTCCTTGAGCTACCAACTGAAATATCAATAAGTAAATGACAGTCTCTGCCACTAATTACAGAATAACATTGATCATTTAGAAAGTGTTTAAATTAGTTGAGACACTATTTAAGACTCTCTGGATATACAGAACATATTGTTTGAAGCATGGAGACTTGTTTGCTGTTAATTTTTAGGTAAATGAAAAGAAAAAATAAAACAAATCAAACAGTGTTGTCAAACCTCAGAGTATTTTTTAGATTGACTTAGGAAGGTTTGAGACCATGACTTAATAAAAGACTTTATATGTTACATGCAGCCTTTAATTTAGGAATTTATCAGTAGCAACAGATGAGCCATTTTGCCCCTACTGTATTAATGGCATCCCAGGACCATCCCCACTTTGATAAAGAAGAAGCAAATAATCCCTCTGCCTTCAGGTGGGAGAGAAGAATAAATGTTTCAAGAATTTAGAACTGGACAGAAACTAAAATTTCAAATTTATGGCAATAAGGGGTTTATGAATGTGACTTTATTCAACACTGCAATAGGACTACAATAGTTGTGTCACTTTATATTTTGTGAGAAGTGTCACCTGCCCTGTAGCTGCAACCTCAGAGCAGGACAGGACTGACACAAATGCTGCCCTGTACTGGTTTTCTCTGTCTAGAGGTCTTGGACATTCCACAAGGTCACAAATTGCACTGGCTGTTTTTCTGTTAGGAAATGAACAGTCTCAGTACAGAGTAATTCAAGTACCTAAAGTGAGTTGCTTAGCACACTTTAGGTATCCAGGGTGGCTGGCCTGATCCCAAGAGTGGTCCTGTGTTGCTGCATATGGCAGCTCTGTGGTATGGAGGAATTGGGAGAAGTTAAGCTGGAAACACAGGGTGCAGAACGGGAGAAAATGTTTTCATTTTTATCTTTGTTTCTCACTACCCTAGTCTATTTAACTTTGCAATAAATTAAATTATTTTTCCTTAAGTCTAGTCTGCTTTGTCTTTGATGGTAATTGGCAAGGGATGTCCCTGTCTTTATCTCAGCCCATGAGCTTTTTCATCTTATTTCCTGCTTCTGCTCTGTTGTGGAGGAGGAGTGAAAAACTGTCTGAGTGGAGGTATGGGAGCCAGCCAAGGTCAGCCCACCGGAGAGGGGGCTGCCTGCCTCGATAGTGAGACCACTTTCCAGCTGTCAGGAGTGTGACAGGGCTCTGCAGAGCTGGTTTATGTTGTTGATCTAAACCACAGAGCCTTGGGGCTGCTGAAAGGGCAATTCTGTTGCAGGAGCAACAGGGCCTGATGCGTGTCTGCTCTGGTGCACCGGTCTGACACAGCAACACAGGAATTTGCTTATGAAGTACAGAGTAAAGCTGGAAGAGATGCTCCACCTGTGCAGAGCTCTCCTGGTTGAAACAGTAGCCCCAACCCTACAGTCTTCTCATATTCTTTTATCTGACTCCAGATATGTTTTCACTGAAGAAAACCTAAGGCAAATGATCCCTGTTGCTTGTAATGGCTGGGTTGTCTGGTTATCTATCTCAGTGACATCGATGATGGTCTGCAGTCTCAGGAATATTTAAGCCTCTTTGAAAGCACTTCTGGTGTCTTTATGAGCAGAAATGTACACAGAGTCTGTGAAATTATTGTCTGGCTCGTCTCCTTTTACGATCCCACTACAACAGGATTTGTAGGTGCTGAAAGTGCTTAACCAATATTGGGCTTTTTTTCCCCAATAGTCTACTTACTTGTGGAATTTACATATTTTATCACTGGTATGACTCTATTAATTGCTCAGACAAAACTTAAGGAGAAATTTCATTGCCACTGCTGGTGGACTGGCATCATAAATAGCATTTGATTTTTAAAATGTTTATTAAACAAAAATTGGACTGTTTAAAGCCCTTGTCTGTGGCAGCGCATCTCCTTGCTATATGTGAACAGTGGAAGAAACTTCCCAGGGAAGGGAGACAGTATCAAGTCAGCCCTTTCTGCAGTGCTGCAGTGAGCATGGAAAGCCACTACTGAACATATGAAGAATGAATAGGTATTTTGTTCTTCAAGGCAGGAAAGATATTGTTTTGCTCACAGGTCATGTGTGCAAACTGATCCTGCCACATACTCTGAGACAGATGTTTTCGGTGACCTTGGGTAAATTTCTTAAATATGTATTTCTAAGTGTGTAGACACTTCATGACGCACATAGACACTAAATTTAACCTCAAAAATAACATTTCATCTTCATCTGCCTCCTTAGGCTTCTAAACAGCTTTTAAAATCAGATCTTAATGTTTTGTGCCACTATTCACCATCTGGTAAATGATGATAAAAGCTTTTCTCCCAACTTTTTGGGTTGATAAGGCTATAATCAAGTAAAATCTCCTGTTTTGTATTCAAGGTTTATTTGAGACAAGTGGATAAATTCTGCATGATGCAAACTGATGCTCATCTTCTCCCTTTACCTGCCTTCACCTTAAACTACATTAATGTTTCTTAGAAACTTGTCTTTTACTGTCTCTTTGTTCAGTGACAGTTCAGCAGTCTGAATTGAGGCTTCAGGAAACTGTAAATTAATCATAGAATTATAGTGATAGAATTAATTCATGTGTATCCTGTGTGCAGAGATCGAAAATTCTATAATTTCTCAGTGTCAGGTAATAATAACAATAGTAATAGCAGTGAAACAGATTTCATCAGAGCAAGTGGCACTGGTGGATTCCTGAATTTGCAGTGCTTGAACAGGGTCTTTCAGCAGATCCAGTGCAGCAGAGCACAGGATTTTCATTTCCTTAAGGAAGCATAGAAAGAATTTTTTCCTTCTTTTGAAAATGTTTAATATAGAATTCTCTTACACAGATATAACTGGAGTGTCATTGTCTCAGAATCAGAGAACTGTTTAGGTTGGAAGAGACCTTAAAAGATTATCTAGTTCCAACCCCCATGCCATGGACAAGGACACCCTTCACTAGACTGGGTTGCTCAGAGCTTCATCGAACTTGGGAATTAAGAGAAAAAAATTATATATCCTTAGCTGAAATAGTACAAAGAGCAGTATGGCATGCACTTAGCACAGTACTGTGCTATGATAAGGGTCTTAAGTTCAGTACACATTTGCATCCAGGGTAGGATCCTACAGAAGTTGCTGGAAATTACAACTAACCACTCTGTTTTATAGTAAATTACACACATTTTGTGTAGGTCACAACAACATCTGACATGACAACTTTTGTGCAACACAACAAAGAACCAGGCTGATGGTATCAAAGTATTTCAGCAGGTCTGTCTCTAGTGTGGCTGAGTTGTGAGCAGAGTGTGACTGGAAAGAATCAAAGAGCATGTCTGCACTTTGCAACATGGATAGATGAGAAGATCCCAAAGGAACTGCCCCAGACACCAGCTCCTAGCAAACGCGTTTTGGCTGCACATTGCCTCGTTAGTGAAGTTAAGAAGCGGACCTAATTGTGTTAAGCCCAATCCCTGGCTAATGTTTCTGGAAACTGAGATTTCTGTGGTACAACGCACATCCCTTTCTGCAGTGTCACATCAAATAGCATGCAGACATCAAAAGACGGTGTTTTACACCATTTGTAAGGAATGGAGCAAGATGCTATGTTAGCTGTGAATTCAGCAGGAAATTTCTATCCTGTGTACAGTATTGAGGGTTCTCTGGGGTTTAATTTCATCCTATTTGGAATAAATTCAAACATTTTTAAGGATTCCTGAAAAAGTCTGCTTTAGCAGGAACTGACAGCTTAATCTTTAGGTTGCTGACTTGAAGGGGCAGCCAGAGACAGATCATCTGTGATTTTCTTAATGGAAAATGGAAAATTAGGATAATATTTTCAAAGCCTGGAAAGCCTCTCTGACAGCTTCTACCTTCCAATAATTTCTCACCTCTTTAAGACTTCAGAGAAGTCCTAAGAATAATTCTACTTGCTCAGTAAGACAGAACTTTCATTCTAAATATAAGTACATTCTAAATATAAGAACATTCTAAATATAAGCAAAAGTTTTACTTTAATGAAATCAGAATGACAAAGGCAGGAAAATGTACGTTTTCTTACTTCTTTAATCATATTGACTATTTATTTTAAAGGAACCTTGCCACTGATAAACCCCACAAAAGGAAACAGGAGGATAAAAATATATTAATATATTAATTTTTATTCTCATGCAGTTCAATTTTGCCTTGAAGCTGGTAGGGCTGCATGTTAGAACTATGGGGGGAAAGGATACTGATTTTGTGAACATCCTTGGAGACCTCAGTAGAGAAGTGCTACAACTTCTAAATTTTTAAATGACATAAGCCAATCTCCATGGTCAGCCCTGTGAGAAAAAGCTGAGAAAGTTGTGGTTGTTCAGCCTGGAGAAGAGGAGGCTCTAGGGAAACCTTATTATAGCCTTTCAGTTCTTAAAGGAGGCCTACAGGAGAGCTGGAAAGGGACTTCTAACAAGGGCTCGTTGCCAAAGGATAAGGGGCAATGGCTGTAAACTGAAATAAGGTCAATTTAGAATAGCTATAAAGAAGAAATTTTTTCACAGTAAGAGTGGTAAAACACTGGCACAGGTTGCCCAGGGACACGGTGGGTGCCCCGTCCCTGGAAACATTCAAGGTCAGGCTGGAAAGGGCTCAGAGCCCCCTGAAGATATCCCTGCTCATTGCAGGGGGGCAGATGGACCAGATGACCTTTAAAGGTTGCTTCTAAACCAAACTTTTCTGTTATTTTATGATTCTATGAAGATACTAGAAGTACTTCAATGAATTCCTCTATGTCTTGGTTTGGGATGGGGCTCTTTTTGACAAATTTAGGATTCCTAATCCTGGATTTCCTCACATGTATAATTCATCTTCAGTTTACAGACTGTGTGGAAAAAAGCATAACTTGTCCATCTGACAGATCTAACAACTAAAACAATGTCCTACTTTTTCATGTGGTATCAGTGTTTACTTTCAAGAGAAAAGTATATACATTACAAAAACTATCCTGTTTGAGCAGTGAGGCTTGAAAACATTCACTGCCAACTTTTCAGTTAAAGCTGCTAACATTATTAACTTGATAGAATTATCATGGACAAAAAACTGAAGAAAATATTAAAAAAAAACCTGAGCTACAGCTGTAATTAAGACAATGTTGCTGTTGTAAGATCCAAATATACATTTACAGCTTGAAAATGAACTTTCATGGCACTTCTAAGTCAGAGTTTCTAAGCACTTGTGTGAGTTCCCATGTATCTCAGAATAAGGGAGCTCAGAGAACAATTTCTCAGATGTATAAATCTATGTGAACAGAATGTCTATTTCTTATCAAATTTTGGTGTCTTTTTTGGGGGGTAGGGAGTGAGTGTTGACATTTATATTAAAAATTAAGAGTGAAAAATCACTAGTAAGGAATGTTATCAAATCCACTGCTAAGGACTTTGTATCAAAGTGGCAAACTTGAAATTTTTGATCAGAAAGTTTAGATAAATAAATATGCAAGTTGCATAGCAAACTCCTATTTTTGGTTGGATTTTTAATCTTAAAACCATGCTAAATAAAGATTTAACTGTCTATGTTTTCCTCCCTTTAAAATCTGTTTTTTATACTATTTCATATAAAGTACACAACATTTTCCTACTAGTATTTGATAGCTTCCTCAAAGATTCATTTACTGCTCTTAATAACACTGTTCAGTAGTGAGTTAGAAGGTCTTGACTATTCAAAGGAAAAAGTGTCTGAAAGTTTACCCAAACCACTGAAAAGTGAAACTTTAGTCGTTCATTAAAAGCTTTGCAAAACCAAGATTTCTTTCTTTGTTTATTTTTAGTACATATGGACTGAACAAGTGCGGTTCTCTGCTGTTTTGGGACACTTAGTGAGCTGGCTGGCATAACACAAATACTTGGGAAGCCACAAATAAGCCAAGTCCATGCTCAGTCTGCAGAAAATAGTAGAGGAAAAGACATCGTTCCAGAGTGTTCTGATACCATATGGCAAATAGCATTTTCTGCTGGTATGCAGCACATTTTAACTCCAAGGAATTTGCAATTATATTCAACTAATTAACATCTTTTTTTTTTTTACCAAGCTGTCTTTCCTCTTAAAAGGAAAGGAAATTCAATCTCCACCCACTGTGACTACTGCTTTTATTAGGTGTGTAACTGTTGGAAGAGGAAAAGGGATTTTAAGGGCTATCTATTAAATATGTGCACAACATTTATCAAGAGAGGGGATGGAGAAAGACTGTCAAGCAAACTTTTATTTAAATTCTCAGTTTCTGACAGATACAGATTTGCTTTTAGGGTCATCAGAGGGCTAAGTACACATGCTAAAAAAGAAAACCTCCTCAAAGAGCAATCGTATGAATGTACCTGTTAGCAGCCCCCCTTCCCATCCACTTCTATTGACAACATCTAAGGTCAGCACTGTGTATGTGATGTTTGATATGTTTGATGTCAACTGCTCTTCAGGTGCTCCTTTTGGTTTTTTTCTCTTGCAAAAGAAAAAAAAAAACTGGCAAGAGAAACTCCTCTCCCTCAAAAGTATCAAGGAGCAAATGACTCTCCTGGCTCTCATGTTCTCCTTGTCAGAGTGATGTATCAGGTATTTCAGTTATATTCATGAGCCTAATGTTGGTCTGCTGTTGCCATTTCAAACCATGTTATTAAAAAAATATCTATCATTGGGATGAATCTTATTGTGGGATACTCTGTACCATCTCCCTCGATTTGCTAAGATGACGGTAAGAAAACATATTAAAGTGATGGGAGAAGGGCCTCCACCAAGGCAGGGTGTAAGCAAAGGCTTTATGTCCCACACAAGTCTCGAATTCCTAGATTTGAACAGATTTTAAGTGAGGAAAAGAGTTCTGCAGCAGTTGTACAGGACTGGATGCCAGGAATGTTGAGGACTGTGTAATGCTGCTGTGGCAGAGAAGGCAGAAGACTTTCCAACTCCTTGCCCATAGGAGTTGTCTGACAGCACAGATCTTTTTTTCCCACTTTCTAATTGTCTACAGAAAGGTAAAGAATGGGACTGTGATATCTGTTTTTTCAGAACAAATACAGAATCTGGAATGTTAAACTTCATTGGCAAATACATTCAGTTTTGTTCTCTTATTCCTGTTTATTATTATTTCTCACATACAAAATCCCATGTGGCTCCTATTTTCAGAAAAAATCAGTTTTCAGCGATGATGTCTCCAGTTTGGGAAACCCTCTAAAAAGGACTCTGCCAAGGTCATAGACCCTTCTTGTCTCACCTAATTAAAGCACTTCGAAGTCAGATATTTGCTGATAAGATTGGTATCCTGGGTTCTCTTTATAGTCAAGACAGAGAAATAGGGAGCTAGGGAGGACAATTCATCTGTATTATATTAGAAACTTATTTTAGGAGGAAAACAATCATATTCTGAAATTGTCTACTTCTGTTCATTGAATTTAAAGATAGAGTGATAAGCTCCAACATAAATGTCTAACTATTTGAGTACGTTTACATAATGTCCCCTATGTTAGGGATCAGTAATGCTTATTCAGACTACTGAGTCCTTTGTGCTTTATAAGGCTGCCTTAAAAGTGCCTATTTTCCCTTGATCTTTCTGCACTCTCTGGGAACTTGAGAGCATGCCATATAATACAGATAATTAAGGGACAAGAATGATTGAGCCAAATTAATGAGATCCTTCTACCTGTGGGTAGAACTGAGAGGTTGATGCAGCAGGATCTTGGGAACACACCAGGAGGACTGAAGACTTCTGAAACCCAGGACAGAAGGTTGCATGCATGCCATTGAACAGTGGTTTCTTCTCACTGTCTGACCTATGTAAGACAGGTGATAACACCCATCTGTGTGACAGGTGGTGAGATAAGCACACAGTCCCCCTCAGAGGATCTGTGCTGGGATACAGCACTTGACTATATTGCTTCAAGGCCCAGATCAGTGTTTCATCAAACTGCATTGGCCCACGTGAACAAACTTACTTAAGAGTTTGGGTGACAGGTTTATGCCAATTGTAAATGTGCTCAGGAATGAGCATAGTGAGGACTGTGCTCAAAAACTGAAGAGCCTGAATTTCCAGCTTGCACAACTCTCATATACCGAGTCACTGAGGAAGGAAAAGGAAACCTAGGGTCATGTGGTAAAACTGGAAAAGTACAGTCTGATTTTTCTACTGTTTAAATACATCTGCATATGTATTAATACCAATTTTCAAGTGAATTGTAAGAGTTCCTGTACTTCAGTCTAATGACAATCTTCCCTCTGCCATGAGCTACAGAGTGCTTTGGGCATCAGCCTGTCACGTAGCCCTGCCAGGAGAGAAGTGCTCCTTGGGGGATAATGATATCATTTGGATAATGGACACTAGATGTGATTTCGTATGCTTGCTTAGCATGCTGGGTACTGAAAAAGGAGTCTCCACATAGCTCGCTTAAACTATTTAGCTGTCTTCATTTGACTCATTAAAATCTCCACAGACTGGCCTAAATCATAATCCCATTACGGTTGGTGGCAAAATGTCCGTGGATCTCACTCTCTCCTTTCCAATTTTACTCTCCATCACTCTTTCTCAGTCTTACCCCTGTCAGCACTTCTGCTCTGATGGAAACAGAGCGGAAAGCAGCAGGATCTTTCTCCCCTGTTTCACCACTTGATGAGATGCACAGATGGCTTTTCCTTTCACTCCCTCCCTCTTCCTCACACAATTCCAACTGAGTAGTAGAAGGAGGGCTGTATGCAGCCTGAATGTTACAACACTTAAGATGGACTAAGGACGGTCACAGTACCTAAGTTTAAAATGAGCAATTCAGATTTTTTGCTGTGCTGGGACTGCTAGGCCCTAATTCCCTGTAGCATCACAGGAAAGAAACAGTCACAATGGTTAACTTATGCAGCTCTTGCTGGTGGTCTAAATATTGCTCCTATCTTGCTCCACAGGCAGCATGGGATGCCAGTCCTTAATAGCCAGAGGTTTGAATTGCTTATTTCTCTTCTGAATTTAGACACTGTAATTGGAGTTTCATTTCATATAGAAGCCAGAATAGGCAGCCAGACCACAGCCCTAAATCACAGTTGGAGCTGTTCATTGCTCTCACGAGGTTATTAGATGCCATAGCAGATGGCCTAAGGTACCAGAGGAGGAACTCCAATTATACCCTCAGGGTCTCTGATAAAACTGACCTCTCATACATTTCATGAGACCCTCACATTAGAGTGTGTAACCTCAGGACTGTTTCAGGCATATCTGCACACAATTTATTTTCTCAATGCAGTTTTGCATTGAATCACATTGGGCAAGATAACAATGTTGCCTCAAAAAATAGTAATCTTGTTTCAACTCCAAGCTGACAAAATTTGCTTTCACTTAAATAAAACAAAGAGTTAAAAACAAAAAAATTATATTGAAATAGTGAATCCAATATGTGGAAATAGTAAATAGTCTGCTTTCATCAGATGTAGAGCTAGTGGGCCTGAGAAGGAAAGTGCTGCAGACCGTCCTCTGCAACCTTCCTGAAGACAGCGGGGCCCATGGAAAGAACAAGGGAATACTCTTTTGGGTAGATGTTTCAGAGAGATGTTTTATTTCCAGCCCGCATGGCTGCGTGGTTAGTACACAGACTGAGGAATCATGGGAGAACCAGAAGTTCTCGGGGCAGGGAAACATTTGGGACCAATAGGAAACAGAACTTTGGCACATGTGATCAGGGAGCAGGGGAAACCCCGTGCCAAGGCCATGCTTCCACCCCAAGGCGACCTTCCCCCAGGGAAAACGGAAGGGAGGGAAACCCCAACACCTCACCCTTTTGTTTTTGTTAAGAAGGTTTTTTCTCGAGAGTTCTAGAGCCCAGCATTTGAAACAACAGAATAAACACAAAATGAAAAAAACTATTACAAAAGAATATAAGCCACCCCTGAGTCCCCAATGTCCAAACAGATTTTTTCTGGAGCATTCAAGAGCTGGCATCAGGAAACTGCGTCAGAAGAGAGTCTCTTCCATAGGGAATGGTTTTCTGCTGGATGTTAGCAGTAATGCAGATATACTGTGCCTGTTAGAGCTCCAAACAAAGATAGTTAATTCTTTCCTTTCCTTCCCTTCCCCCCACCCTCCACATTCCCTCCCCTAGGTATTTGGGAATTTTGAGGGAATAGATTTGAAGGGTATGGAAAAGTATGGTTTTGGGAGGCAAACCACGGAGGGAGAAATGGGGTAGGAATTTGTGGATACATAAATTGGGGATAATAAAAGGGAAAGGTAGGATGGGGGAAGGGAGACTGTAGGGGTCATTTATAATGCGGATTTTGTTTGAAATAATCGCGGTTTGGAGCATAACGACTGCCTTGGACTGGAACATTATTAGGTCCTGTAACGTTGCTTGCTTGTGGACCTCTCTTTCCTTGAACAATATTAAATTCTACAATTTCCCCATCTCCTAAGCTAGGGAGAAATTTTCTGGGGTTGTTCTTCTTAATGGCAGTTTTATGGACAAATATATCTTCCTTTGTATCATGTCTTATGATAAATCCATAATTTCGTTTGATGTTGTACCATTTCACAGTCCCCAGAACCTTAGTCACAATGGTTTTATTGTCTCCTTTTGTGGGTCTGTGTCTGTGCTGTTGATACTGGCCCTGGGCTGTTGCCGCTGCTCCGCTGCGCTCATTATTTCGGCTGGGCTCTGCGCAGCCACCTCCCCGCGTCCTGTGCGTGGCTCCGTTTCAGCGTGTGTTTGAGCTTCGCGTGGCTGCGCGCCACCGCCATCGCTGCCGACAGCCACCCACACAGGGGGAGCCCGGGGCTGAGGCCCACGCCTTGCCTCCCCCGCTCTCTCTCTTGGCCCCTTCGCAGCGTTGTCGCGCTGTCGCTCGCTCTCCCCAGCCGCCACTGCTGCACCACTTTTCGCATTGCCATGTTAACCGCCACTTCTTGGAGCCACTGCGGCCATGGCAGGGGTAGTCCCACAAGCTGGCTCTGCCTGCGGGGACTGCCTCGCTGCAGCACGTGACCCACGGGACCTGCGGCGCCGTGGACTCACTCGAGGTCATGTGGCAGAGGGTTCTGGGGTAGGGGCAGGGTCTACAGCAGTGCGTGCGTGCACCCCCGCTGCCACTGTGAAAGGGGGAGGAAGAGAAAACCCCGTGGCCACACCCACGCAGTCTTGTGACTGCCTCATGGCCTCACCCACGTGGTAGCAGCCATTTTCTGGCTCTGGGGTAATGGGAGAACTGGGAGAAGAAGGGACATTCTCCTCAAGTTTCACCATATAATTCAGAGCAAAAACACCTTGATGCATGATATTCATTGAAAAATTCTGCCATTGATATGCCCTTTTTCTCTTTTGCCGGTATCTCTGTCCAAATTTTCACTAGAAAGTCATTTGTTGTAAGTAAGTCCCAAGAGAAATGAGGATAAATCTCAAACACCCAGTCAACATAGTGTTTCAATACTTCCCAAGTAAAATTAAGGTTTATCTGCACAAAGATTTCTTCAGTTCGGAGATAAACTTCCCTCTGTGGTATTTCCTCCATAGCCACGATTCTTTCCACTGGCTGAGTGGGGACAGTAAAACAAAGATGAGAGAAGAGAGATCTACAGAGTTTTTTACTCAGGAATTTTTGGGGATCCCCAGAATCTTGATTGTTCCTCATTTCAGGGTCACTGTCTCCAGGGGGGATTGTTAGGTTGCCCGCATTCTCCACCATTTGCTGCAGACCATTCTCTGCAACCTTTCTGAAGACAGCGGGGCCTGTGGAAAGAACAAGGGAATACTCTTTTGGGCAGATGTTTCAGAGAGATGTTTTATTTCCAGCCCGCATGACTGCGTGCTCAGCATACAGACTGAGGAATCATGTGAGAACCAGAAGTTCTCGGGGCGGGGGGAATATTTGGGACCAATAGGAAACAGAACTTTGGTACATGTGACCAGGGAGCAGGGGAAACCCCGTGCCAAGGTCATGCTTCCACCCCAGGGCCCCCTCTCCCCAGAGGAAATGGGGAGGGAAACCCTAACAGGAAAGAGGGAGGCCATCAGTGCTGGCCAGAGTGGTGCATTCACCGTATGCTACTGCTGAATGTCCAGGCTACCCCCAAAATTAAGCAGGCAGTTTAACTATGACTGGATCCAGCAGAGTGACAGCTGACACGATTTGGTCAGTCTCAATTATGTGTCTCTTGAGACATCTATTTCCTTGTAGGGTTGTGCTGCCCTTAATGCCATAAACTTTGTGTGTATGTAAAAGCTTACTTTAATAGAAGTTAATTTAATAAAGGGGGCAAATAGCTGCTAATTCCTCTGTAAGGAGTGGGTAACTGCTGAATAATACTGAAGCCATTCCCCAGCTTTTCCAGTTTTGGTGTAGCTGTGATGACCTTTACATACAATGGAATATTACTTTGGAATATGGTTCCTTCTTTGCCTGACACAATAAACTCCTCAGGACGATAATTTTCAAACTGTTACCTGAGCTTTCTTAGCATGCAACAAACTTGAGTAAAAGCATCTCCAAAAAAGTTAATACTGTTCTCTGATCCCTAATACTCAAGAAGAAACTTTTACAGGATAGAAGATACATCAAAACATATGAAGTGCTTTGTCTACTGTCACTTAAGTGCCATCCATGAAACATAAAATATCTTTGAAAAATATCCATTTTCTTCTAGTATTTCTGGCAAACAGTTTCTAGTAAATTATCAATATATTGGTGTTTTTAATTGTTAAATCTTTAGCTCTAGATTAAATTACTCAAGGAATGGTTTAAATCTGTATAACTCAATGATAAACACCATGCAAAAGATCAGAGGAAAGAGGCAAAGAGACAGATATTTTCATCCTAAAAAAAATCTATGGCTCTTGAATGAAGCAATTATTACAGAGAACCAAACAGTCATTGCTTAAGAACACCTTTTTTTTTACCATTGGAATGATTGACCTCAACAAAATTATTTGGATTTGGTCTCAGTGGTTTCACAGGCCCTCAGTGTTGAGTTGGAAGCTGACTGAAGCACACAGAAAAGTGTTTATTAAGCAAATAATTAAGTCTAACTGGGGAATAGCTTTTATATGGCTGGTTCCTCAGGCAAACCACCAAGAAGTTTTATGTTGTTTTAAGTAACAGCTGCATGGAAGAATTATCAGTTTAAGTAGGGGCTATTATTAACCTTAACTAGTAAGATCTTGAGCTCAGCTGACTGTTGTGTTCAGAGTACCTTTGAGTACAGCCATAGTCAGGCCATGTTTGATATAGCTTCCCCTTTCTGCTTCCTTCTTATCCAGTGTCCTGACTCTGACACTGGCCAATGCAGGATGCTTAGAGGAAGAGGAAGATAACCCATCAAGAAGCTGTTGTAGACAATGGGTGAGTTTATGGTACATACAGCTCTGGCATCACCATTCTTCCTCCTCAAAGCATGCAGTGCTGGTAGTGTGGCTTCTCAGGCCATGTATACCAGGAAATCATGATTTCTTGACAGAGCCCTGTTTCCAAACCTGTAGACACATTCTTTTCAATTGTTTGCTTGAGATGTGGGAGAGCTACAGGGGTGGTAAGTCGGACTAACAAGGACATGGGCATACATCAGATTCTGCTGACCCTTGAACCCGCAAGGATGAGAAGCAGCAGCACAGAGACAAGGCAGACAACTTGGGACAGCAATACATTTAACTATATTTGTAGAATTTGCCAGAATACTTCTGCCCACACCTTAAGAAAGCATGATATGACTCAACAGAGATTTTTGAAACTTTTTCTTTTTTTTTAAATTTAGTAGAGTAAATGCAAGGAACAAGCCAAAACAGTCAAAGGTACCAAATCCACCTTTTGGACTCAGGTCAAGGTCATCTGGATTTTCCTTCTTCTGCCTTTCATAGGTTTCTTTGAAGTTCAGCTAGTCCACTACTATCAAAAAAACTCTTCCCTTCTCACATCCAATAGGAACCTCCTTTGTAATCTAGGCTTTACTTATGTCTTTGGGAGCCTTCCCTACTTTCTAAACCTCTGGCCCAATAGCTAGATTCATTATACCTGGGAATTTGCCATGCAACAGACCCTTGCCTCCTGCAGACATTTGGAACACATTGGCTCTACACAGTTTTAAAATGCATCAAAGATGCACATATCAAAATACAGTCATTATGATTTATTACTCTAGACATCCTCTCAGGGCAATTAGATCAGGAGGACTACTGCACAAACATATTCAGGATGATTCCAATACCAGAGTCAGGAAAGTAAGCTACTTTCAATCCTGGCATATATAAATACTATAAATCAAGTAGGCACATGCTGGAAGATGGAGATGCATAAAGGCGTTTCTTGTAGAGTCACTGCTTGCAGTAGCAATCAGAATTCCCTCATGACTTCTTAAGGTGTTAAAATTTTTCACTTTACAGTTTATCTCAATTGTTAAAATTAAGAATTATACCACAATTCCTTGAGCTGATTTTAACACAAAGATGTCTTTCCTTTTGGGCAGAGCTCCAAAACATTATATATATTCTTAGAATGTAGAAGTCTTTGCTCCCAAGACTGAATAATTTTTGCTACATATACAACCAAACCCCCTCCAACTGTCCGAGATAACATATATGGCTTACTGAGAATAAAGTTTATGAATAAAAAAGGATTAGGCTGGCTGGCTCCCAGGACTATTAACTAAAATATGGTTGCTTATCTTTAACTGTAAAGTAGCAGTGTATCCCACTATGGCCCATTTCCAGAAGCTATAAACATTTTTCCTACTAGATTTGCAGTACAGTTTTTAGGCATCTACTGATAGTTGAAATTCAAAAATATCATTAATTTTCCAGTTAATGTGTTCAACCTCTTCCACATGAAGAGTGCTTAAATAAAATAAAATCAGTGGAATGACCTACTACTGGTCAAGATCTCAGAGGAATGTCATTTGCTGCTAATACTCTGACAGTAAAACTGGACTGCAATTATTAAGATCTCTAGTTAGAAACAACAAATACTTTGAATTTTGTATGCCTTTATCATTTTCAGGGCTTTTATATAAAGGAAAAAAATACCATGTGGCAATCTGCCAGATCTATCCAAGTCATATGCGTATTAACTCTGGAAAATGGAGTCAGTATATCCCTAACTGTAAACTATTTATCTATCTAGAACTGCATATACACATACCAAAGCAAAAGGGTAATACTTTCCACTTACAGACAAAAATTCTCATGTCTATTTTCATGTAGTGGAACGGAGCTTGGCAGAACAACTTTTCACTTTATTTTGCTTCAAAATACTTGTTTAGTTGTGCAGAAGGTTTCACAAACAAAGATTCATCCACAGGTTTTTCCATCTCTCCAATGACATTTTGTCCTGATTTATGGAGAAATTAAATATCTTCCTAAGGGGTACATATAGGGTCAACCACAAACTTTGAAAGCAGATCTTGAAGTTCTTTTGGCTCACAATGAGGCCTAAAGTCAGTAACTGATGAGTGTTAATGAGAAAATGCTCTGCTGACATGATACGTTCTTCCTCCTTAGTCCACCTGGGTGCATTTAAACTTTCTAAATGCAGCACTCAGGATTTCATGTGAGAATTGTACTCCACTCACAGTTGTTAATTCATTGAATCATGGAATTATTTAGAACAGAAGGGTCCTGTGAAGGTCCTCCAGCATGACCCCTGCTCTAACCAGGGCCATCAGGGATTGCATTTCTAGAGCTTTGTCCAGTTGAGCTTTGACAGTCTCTAAGGGTGGAGAGTCCAAGAGTGTTTTAGCCAACCTCTTTCAATTGTTTGTGGGGGTTTTTTTAATGTCCAGTGAGACATTATTTACGTCTTATTATAACTTGTGTCTGTTGCACCTCATCCACTCTATCTGCAAGCACTTTAATTTTAACTTCCCACAGTTACCAAAGAAATCTGGTCTGGATCAAAAGAACCCTGAACTGTTGTACATGGTACCTGTATTAGAGATGAAACTGGTGCACTGTAAAGGGCTTTGGACAGAGTCAGGTAATGACATGAGGTGAAAGCATGCCCTCAGATGTTCATTGGAAACAGCACCTCTCTTATCTATAGTGTCATAGAATCCTGAAGGTTGGAAAAGACTTCGAAGATCATCAAGTCCAACCATCAGCCAAACACAACCATGCTCACTAAACCATACTGCCAAGTGAAATGTCACATTGCAACTTGCTACTGTATTCCAGCAGCAAGACTGGAAAAGCTGGTGCAGCCCATTTGAAGTAGTTGATCTTTCCAAAGTACAAACATGTACAGATACAAAAGTGACTGAAAAATCAGACTTAAGCATTCTCAGAAAAAAAAAAATGTTTAGTCATACACATTTTTATTAACAGTAACTGCATCTCCACTACAGCAGTAGATGCCAGCATAGGATTACTAAAATACAGTGTTGTACAGTCTCAACAGGATTAGAGTGAAATTCACTAAGGAACACATCGAGTGACTTGTCCAGACCTACAGCTGGAAATATTTCTTTCAGTGAAGAGCCAGTTCTTCAGGACCTTCCTATAGTTGTGGGAACAGGTTAAGGGAGCCAATGATGATGAGGAGCAATGGGGATGTTTTCACCTAACACTTGTCCTCAAAGATAAGAAGATAAGAAAAGAGCTCAGCATTTTCCAGTGGACAGCTCTGCAACATTGCACAAGATTTTAGCAGCGAAGTATCGAAGTTGAGTTAATGGGCTGAGGATGCCAGATCCCCAGATAGGAAGGAGGTCTGTGCACCCTAGGAGACCACACACAAAGCCTGCATAAGTGTGTACAGGAAAATGACATTGCTAATGAATCCTGCAGACAGGAGGAATTTTAAGACTGCAGTATGAAACAACTAATGGAGAAGGCAGCTCCGAAAATACACTAAAGAATAACCTCATAAAATGGAGTCTCGCAGTGTCTTACAGGCTCTAATGACAGCTGAGATTTAGACTGTGTTACTGCCTTCAGGAATCACCACCTTCCCTGGATGAAAAGACAGGTTTTAGCTATGTGCTAATTGCAGGATATCTTCTCACTCTAGAGTGAAGGTGATTATCTCCAAACATAGAATAAGCTGACTAACCCCAGATAAACAATAAGACATTATCTTTCTTTTCCAGGCAACTAATTAAACAGGTTCGAGCTGTAATAATGTGTGTACATAATTTCCACAGCATTGTAGTTACAAAAATTAATGTCAGGTACCAAAAGAAGCAGAAATAAGAGATGGATTGTTGAAAGATAATTAGGTAATTATTACCTAAACATCTAGAAAAGAATATTATGTTTGCATTGTAAAAATGCTCAGTCACAGATTATCTATTTCTCCCACAAATTTTCATCATCTCTCTTTTGTTTCTCTGACTTGCTCTATGTCATTATGCAATACTTGGACCCCACACCTTTCTCCAAGTTAGGAATACCAACTCAGTGGGTGCTTTACCAAAAGATTTTCCAATTTTTTTCATACATTTGCAAGCCAAAGGAGGAATGTAAAGTTTGGGGTTTAGTGTGTTTAAATTGAAATTTACTACTCAAAATACCCCTGGAATCCTGGAATGCATTGCCAGGATTCCTCAGCGTAGTACAGTGGATACATCCATTCCTAAAAGGAGAATGAAATTAAAGAATGAATAAATATAAAAAATTACTAAATGAACAAATCCAAACATTCAAAGGCACCCTGGGTTATGGTCCAAGTCATTCTTTCATCTTTGGATAGAATGGCTTCTTGAAGGAATAGGGCACCTCTGATTTGTACTTAAAATGAGCCAGGGGAAGGGGAAGTTTTGACCCTGCTTCATAGTCCCTGATTGTACTTGTTTCAGAAACCATCACTTCCTTTTGTCCTCTCTAATTTTGAACTAATACCTGGCAAACAGGCAGCTGTTCAAAGAACAGTGATCCACAGTAATGATGAAGACAAACAGTTTTGTAGGAGAAATATCAGTATCCACTTTCCCCATACCACATACAGTCATGTTCAGAAACCCATCTCTGCAATACCTTGAAAAGGAAGCAAAGACTTTTCTATGTGATTCCTGTATGACCTCTCCTATGCAAAAAGGTGGTTGTGGCACTCAGTGTGCTCAGCAGAAGGCAGTCCCTATTTCAAGCTCTCTTCTGCAAACCACTGGCCATCAGCTTTAAGGGTTACATTGCAAATGCCTCACACCAGTAACTGGACAGCAAGCTTGCCAACGTCCACCTGAGGAGTTGCTGACTTCAGACAAAAAAAATTAGCTTTTAGATTGTTTCTATAAGTACAGGAGTTCCCATATTAAAGTGGCCTAGTGCTAAAGTTTTCAGACTATCTGATGGAAAGTTTTGGAAGCTTGTTGTGACCAGCCTGAATGTTCCCAACCATGCAATTTTCCTGCACTTACTATTTTGCTCCAGGAGTTGCAATGTGTACCAACACCCTGTGAACACTTTGTTCTTATTCTGTCCACTCCACAATCTCTCCACATATCAGAAATAGCTCAGAGTATCTCTCAAAGAGCCTGTAAACAACACTGTAAATGCAGGCAAGAAGGGTGCCAGGTGTAAGATTTTGGGAAAACAGTAATGTTCCAGAATAGATGTGAGCATATGCTGAAGGCCTAGCTGTACAGACAGAACCATTTTCCTAGTTTAAATCAATATCGTTCCATCACCTTTGATGGAATTATGTTAGCCTATCAGCAGAGCAAACATGTTTCATTTTAGTACAAAAGCATCATCATCTTTTATATGTCTTGGAGTCTGCAAGTGCAACTGAGCACATTAAAGGGATGACTGTGACCAAGCAAATCAACAATCAGTATTGAAAATGCATTTTTTACAGTAATTATTGCCAGAGCATTAACAACTTAATTTCTCATTTTCCCCTCACCATGTTAAGTCATTAAGTTCTCAGTTCACTTGAATAACATAATTATATTTGGAAAAATTTTGTTTGATGCTTCATCTTGATCCATAGAAGCAGCTTCTCATTTTATGGTTTTGCCAATTAAATAAATATAATTCCAATACAGATAAAAGTAATGAGTGAACATGTTTAACTCTTACTTCAAGTTGAAGCTCAAAACTATTTGAATACCTATGGGGTCTTTTAGCATTGCAAAAGTGGATTTGGTGCAGAAGTTACCAAGGCCAGAAAAACTACTCCAAATGCTCTTCTCAGAGGGTGGTTTCCATGCCAACCTTCAACTTTTATTACAGGATAGTTTGGCTGCATAACTGTTAAAAAGTTCAGAGATCTAATTTTTTATAATGGCAGAGTAGTTTTTCTCCTCACATTGTAAAATTGCTGACCCATTATTGAGTATATTTTCAGCAATAAGGCTGCTCTTGGACAAAGCCTCAACAATTTCAGCTTCAGAAAGTTTTGGAATAGAAACTATTACACAATCTGAGCTATAATAAGCATCATTATTCCCTCTAAAGCTGCATCTTAACTAATTTTGTTGTGGCCAGTAGGGGTTAGGTACTGTTAGGTACTGTAAGCAAGGAGATTTAGAAAGAGGAAGGGGAACTAGCTACCACTTTATGTTCCAGATCCACAAAGGGTATGTGGTACCCATCCCTCAATGTAGTTGCTGGGAATTAGATGCCTAAATTACTTTGAGTCAGACATACTTAAATACAAATTTAGGTTGAAAGTGCCACATAATCCTCAAGGTCTTTACATTTCTGTAAGTCTAACAAGTGCCCAGTTGGTGGAAGAATTCAAAACCAGATGTGTCTTCTTAGTTTTTTGTCAAGAAATAATAAATTCTGTAGTGGGTGTCCCTTGATATTTCTTGCTAAAGGTACTGTGAATTGTCTGTGTAAGCAGAGCATAAGAAACTCCTAAAGCCAGTGAGAGATTTGGTGAGGAAAAATACAAGATCATTGCAATGCAAGGACTTAGTCACTCTTCTGATTGTAACTGTCTTTGGACAGTTTATCAATGTTATATCTTTGCTGTCAGTACGGTTTTTGAACTAGAGCTTCTTGTTCAAAAACCATGAAATTTTCTTCAGGAATAAGTATACTAACATGGAAGAAATTTCTGTTGACAATGAGAAAGACAGCTCTACCAGTCCTGATCAGAAGATAGCCTAGGGCTTGGGGCACTCATCCAATACAGAGCAAGATTTGCTTTGATAATTCAAAACCTTTCTGAAGCAGAGGGGAAACTCCAATCTTTCTCCAGTTAGAAATCATGGAAAATATATGTAAAATGAACCATTTCTCAAACCACAGTAAGATTTTCTTTGCATTTAAAGTGATAAAATTATTGAAAGACTGAACTGTATTATTCTATTCTATTTTCTTCTCTTTACACCCTCAGCATCACATTCTCAATCCATCAGTATCTGATCATCATTGCAGCAAGCCTCTTGTTTTGTCCCAAGATGCACTTCTTGGAAAGTCATGCTATTTTTCTCCAGGTCACTGGTTCCTTTTCAAATTTAAATCCTGTGTTAAATTTCCTCTCTCTTTATGATCTGACCTCTCATTCCTGTCCTCATATGCCCTCCCCTTTTATTGAGATAACTTTGTTCTCAGAATTACTTAATTGGTTATTGACTATTGTGGAAACACTGAAACTTCGTGATTAATTGATCATACCACGTATACCATACTGTCAAGTTCTCTTATGCCGCACAAGACCAGGATTTCTGTTTTCATCACTTAAAAAGATGATAAATAAAACCAGAGCCACTCAGTGCTCCTGTTTAAGTTATCCATAGATGTTATTTCAAATAATCTGTTTCACATGCATCAGACAATGTTTCAAGAGATACTTGATATTCTTCAGCCTCGTTCCTCCATGACAATCGTGTATTGTATATTGATAGCTGTACAAAGCTATCAGCAATTTAAAGAATCCTATGGCAATAGTGTGGCAATCCTATAACCAAAACAAAAGGATTCTTCCAAAGAAATGGTGCTTGAAGCATTCGGCATCTTGCCTGTGTGTAAACCATCCATGGTTGGCGTTCCTTGCCCCAAAAACTGGCATGCCCCTGTGTGGGCAGGCATCGTGCCATCCTAGCAGATGGGCTCAAGTATAGGCAGCCAAGAGACCATCTATGAACATCAAATGTGTTTTCTGAGATCACAGTTCACAGCCAAGAATATTTCAATGGTTAGCTGTTTTGTCAGTGTAGGCAAGAAGAAAAACAAGCCAAGGAGAGGCAAGCTCCCTCAAAAAGTCACCCATTTTGAAAATGGCAAAACTTCCAGTCCGAAGCAGTCAAAGTGAGTCTCCCCCAACAATTTCTTGTATTCAGATGCAAAATCTACATAGAAGGAGTTGAGCAGGAGTGTCACTGTAGCAAACCTTTTGGAATCCAGCAAATTTGCTGCTAAATTGCAATAGGACCCTCCAAGACACTTAACTCAGAGGTCATCAGGTCAGAGGACACCCAGTTGAACATCAACACCAGCTTTACTTAAAACAGAACCAGCACTACAGGACCAAGCCTTTGGAGAAGAAGTCTGGAATTTTCAGTACTTTCATTTGTATTTACTTGTACAAGCCTATGTTACAGAAATCCACAGTTTATGGTAAACATGGTTCTTACCCCATTAGAGTTGTAACAATTTACTGAGGAGCTCTGCTTCTCTCATGTGGGGAAGACTTTGAATCAGGAAAAGCAAGATATATGGTTTGAGCATCACACTAAACAAGGTAAATTGTGTCTTAGTGATTTAAAGCGCTTTGCTGAATCAGCACTTGAATGTATATGATCAGTATCACTGCTCACAGGAGTACTGTAAAGATGTAAAAGGATGGGATGTATGCTGAATGTATACTGAGTGGGAAAGAGGAACAAGAAGTATGACAAGAGGAGTTTTTCTTCAGTGATGACATTTGCTGGTTTAAGCTGGACTGTAGCAGACAAACCTCTGAGGTGGAGTGTGTATTGTGCACCAATTCCTGAAATCCTTATTTTGCTTTGTTTTAGGCAATACATAGCTGTGCCAGGAAACATTATTTTTCTTCTGAGTCTGTTTTGTCCATTCCATGGCTCCTGGTATGACAAGTGAATTGCTCTCAGGATGCTATTTGGGTATGCATGGAAAGAATTAAAAAAACCCTATCAGGCTATTCGTCTCACCTTTGACAATTAAGAACAGAATTCGGCTTTAACTTCCCAAATATATTACCAGGTTTATATACAATATTTTCTCTTTTGTTGTTTAAAATTAATTTAAAATGTACTGTAAATGCGTTTTGTTTGTATTTTGTAATCAAGCAGTCCAAATCACTTCAAAGAAAATTGAAGAGTACAAAAGTGATCTCTATTCCACATTCCTAAAGCATGCCAACAGAAAAGCAATCCTGCTGTAGTGGTTGAATAGGCTCACTCTTACCCCACCCGATCAGATATTAGGCCCACTCTACTGCACATACACGTCACAACTATGACCTGCAGTCTGCATTATTTCAGTTAATGATACTACAAAATAAAATCACCTATCATCAAAATTTCCTATTAGTTTAAACCACAGTTCTTTCTCTTAGCAATAGCAATCAGTTTGGAATAAAATACTGTCCTGATTTCAATTGGGATACAGTTAATTTTCTTCCTAGTAGCTGGTATCAGTGCTGTGTTTCAGATTTAGGATGAGAATAATGTTGAAAACCCACCAATGTTTTAGTTGTTGATAAGCAGTGCTTATTCTAAGCCAAGGACTTTTCAGCTTCTCACCCCAACCCACCAGCGAGGAGGCTGGAGAGGCACAAGAAGCTGTGAGGGGACACAGCCAGGACAGCTGACTCCAACTGGCCACAGGGATATTCCATAATATATAGTTTCATGCTCGGGTTGTAAACCGGGGGTAAACCTTGCTGGGGGTGGCTGCTCAAGAGCTGAGTAATCATCGGTCAGCAGGTGGTGAGCAACTGCATTGGGCATCACTTGTTTTATATATTATTATTATTTTTATTGTTATTGTTATTATGATCATAATTATTGGTTTTGTTATTACTGTTTTCCTTTCCTGTCGTATTACACTGCCTTTATCTCAACACACGGATTTTTCTTTCCACTTTTCTCCCCTACCCCACCTGAGGGGAGTAAGTGAGCAGCTATGTGGTGTTTAGCTACCTGCCAGGATAAACCACAGCAAGTACATTGCTGATTCACCTTTCTGCACTAATTTCTAAGTTTTCAGAGATCTGGATGTGACTTTTGACTCAATCTCTTCCTTAGCTCCACACCCATGATCACCCATAATGCTCATGTTCCAATGAAATGCTGCAAATGAATAAATAATAACAGAAGCAAAAGACTTACAAGAAAACCATTTTCTTGTGGAGGACTTCTTAAGTAGAAAATAATGTTCCCTCTATTTTTCTAAGAAAATTTAAATGGACCATCTCAACCAAATCAAACCATTACATTTGGGCATTTTATGATAAATATTAATGAAGTTGTATTTATACTATTTTGTAATTTGTACTACATTTTGCATTCACCTGTCAGTGAGCAGCTAGCAGTATTCTTTAGGGATCAATACTGGAATCATCACTGTTTAATGCCTTCATTAATGACCTGGATGATGGGACAGAGTATACTCTCAGTAAATTTGTGTTTGATACCAAACTGGAGAGAGCAGCAAGACGGGGCTGCTACTGCTAAGGACCTGGACAGCCTGGAGAAATGGAATAGGAGGAACCTCATGACATTTAAACAGGGAAAAGTGAAGGGTCTTGCATCCAGGAAGGAATATGCTGGTGCAACATTATAGGCTGGGATGCAGCCTTCTAGGAAGGAACTCCACAGAGCTTATCCACATAGGGGTCCTGGTGGATACCAGGTTAAACGCAGGCCAGCAGTACAACATGGCACAGAGCAAGCCAATAGCCTCTAACAGATCCAGGTGAGAGACCTCTATTCATTGCCTGGGTATCTGAAGCAGTGTGCCCAGTTCCAGACTTCCCAGTATGAAAAAAACCGTAGTAATACTGGAGCAAGAGCAGCCATCACTCCCCATCACCAACCTGGACAGGTGTCTGGAGCACAGAACATACAGGGACAAGCTAAGATTGATGTGCTTGCTCAGCACAGAGAGAAGGCAGCTCAGGAAACCATGATGAATTCCAGTCAGCTACTAGGAAAAGTATTTTTCATAAAAACAGTCAAATACCAGAATCCTTGGATGTGGGTGGGGGATGGAGACACAGACCCAGATCGACAGGGAATCTGAGATGTTTATTCAGAGAAACAAGCTGGTTTCATACACTTTTTCAAGATCCACTGTTTCCTTATATGGTATTTTTCAGCAAGCCCCCTATCACACATTGCCATGTCAGTAACACACTTTCTCAGTGTCCCTATGTGGGGGGTGATCACACGCTGTCCACCCGTCTGGCAGCTTCCGGCAGGCTCCTCTCTGCTGGGCTCTGCCGTGTGGCATCTCCTTCCCCAAGGTCAGGCGGAGACAAGCTTCTTTGTCCAGTCATGGCGTTCTGCAGGCAGATCCCACAGCTCGCAGTTCCATTCACTCTATCTCTTCCCACACTTGGAGGCATTCCAGCTGAATGGGATATGGTCCCTGACAACCTCATCTAATTAGACCTCCTTTGGACAACAGATTGGACTAGATGTCCTCCTAAGCTTCTCTTCCAACCTAAAATATTCTGTGATTCTTTGATAAAAATCTCTTGTTTACAGCAGCTACCTTCCTTGCCTGGTACTGATTCCATACTTAAATTTAGGACTGGTGACACATACCACGTAAACCTTTTGAACACTAAGTAGAGAGGAGGCAAGTGCAGTTTAACAGAAATCAACACTGCTAGAAATGAAAACTGTACTATTCCAGGTCTATGCTCAAACTGTATTTTCAGTAACTACTTTGAAAAGTAGAGAAATAAGCAGATTTGGTACTTTATTAATTAAATAGCATACAAATACTATTTAAAAAGAACCCAAACAAACCTGTGATTCTGTAGCTCCTTTGACGGCAGTATCAAGAGTGAAAGGTGGTTTTATAAAGTTGTATCTGTATGCTTTAAAAATAAATTTTAAAAGGACAGGAAAAGACCAAAAGGTTTCAAGTAAATGTTCAGAAGACAAACAAGGTGCTGCAATTTTGAAAACTGTATTAAAAATTTACATATTTTTGTGCTTGATATTTAACTGAACAGGGAGAACAAGGCATCAAGTACTAAATTAGCATGGGTGGGTTTTTTCTTGTTTTTCAGAGATTTTATTACATGAACATAGGGTTTGCCCTTTTAATCAGGTGTAAGATTTGTCTGATATCTTGTCTTTTACATCAGCAGCAGATACAGGAGAAAAAAAATTAAATTTTTAGAGGCAATAGTGGTAGAATAAAGCACCCTTCATGTTAGATAGAATATTCCACTTGTATTAGTGACTGGTTTCAGCGTTGTAGCCTGGAATGTTAATTATGTTAGCTGTACTGTTAATTAGAACAACTCTGTATGTTATTGCAACCCTGGTACACCCCTTCTTCTATAGTGGAGATGTGTAATTTCCTGTGGCAATGAGTTCTTCTGGCTAATTGTACATTTTGTAGATAACTGTAGTTGTAGATAATTTTGTATTTTATCAGTTTTGACTGTTCTCCATTTTAATTTTATTAGATGCCCTTTTGTTCAAATATTTGAGACAGTCAAAGTAACAGCTCTTAAATTTACTTAAACAAGCCCATGCTTATTGTCAGTTTCTCAACCTCTTTTTTGTTCTTCCATTTCACACAAGATATTCAATGTTTGCCTGATTCATCTCAGGCAACAATAGATGAACTTCACCATCCTGTGGTTCACTTTCTGAGTCAATCAGATATAATTCAGGTCTAGTTCAGAAGTTATAGATCTATTGCATAACCTGACCTAACATGTCTTGCCAGCTAATTAGCAAAGTCTGCAATGAATGGGCAGACACAGCCCCAGCTGATGAAATCTTAGAAGTTGCAAAACTCAATTAGACTGAGTCCATTCACATTTACAGCAGCAGTCCAAGTTCAGAGTTGGGGTATAACAAGCCCTCTGATACAAACTCCCCAACACCAAATCCTGTATTCAAATTAACTTACTTAACATGACATCTATTAGAAACAACTCACACCTGTTGGACAATTCAGTTTACCAGAGAAGCCCTTCAACAGTGTAACAAATTTTCCTCATGAATTATTTATTTTTGACAGGATCCCTTAATATTTAAGAAAGCAAAATATTTATATTTGTGTTCCTTGGCAAACTTTTTTTTTTAATGAAAGAAACCCACACATGGTCACTTGTAATTTTGCATTTAGAAATATTGCTGCTGAATCCCTTTGGAGCTGTAAGGGAGATTCCACCCCCTGCATCTCTCAGACAACCCATTCCAAGCAGCATGTCAAAGTTGTTGATTGAGGTCATGATGAGCAACATGCTGCAGTTCAGAAGTGAAAAAACACGGATTACACTGATATCTCTATTTGATCAGCAATTGTCCTCACCACCACTTCAGAACACTGTTTCTCATAAAGTAATATAGTTGTACACTTTAAAAAAAATATAATATAAACATATCAATTATATATTTATATGCTAAAACCAACCAAGATAAAGGTAATAGTGATAAAATTCTAGTACTGACACCTTCAGAACTCCAGATTAATATATGAGTCTTGGTATGAGCTTCCTGCTATCGTTATTAAAGCATTTATCTGAAGAACAAATTCCTTGATCATTGTGAGGCAACATCTCCATAGGCCGTTCTAAAAGCAGATCAATGCTTCACAGAAAAACTCAATTCTCAACGAGATCTTTTCTTAGAAATACGCTTAAAAGTTTGTACAAAAAGAGAAAAGTATATCATTAAATGTGACAAACTGTAGAAGTGGATACCTTGTGCTGACTCCTGTCTATTACCATGGCACAGATTTTGATAAGCTGAAGAGCAGCCATGTTACTACTACAATCAGTAGATGATTATTTGGCCCATTTGAGCAGAAATAGCTGACACTACACTGAGCACAGCTAAACTACACTGACCAGCGAATACAAAAAGCAGAATGAGTCATACAGTCACTGTGTGTGCTAGTGTCCTGGGTTATCTGTATTCTGATTACCATCTTCATGAGCTGTTAAAAATCAGGTTCCCTGCCTCCTCTGTCTGGGCTATCTGCTGGTAATGGCCCATCAGTGCCTTATCTCATAACTCATCATCCCATTGTGAGATGCTCCGCCCAGGGTGAAGGAGCCGAGCATTCCATCTTGGATAAAAGGTTGAGAATTTTGCAAGAGACAGCCTTTCCCACTGGATTTCCAGAGGACGGGAGCTGCACGGCCACCGCTGGACTCTCTGAGGAAAGACCAGACCTTTTTTCTGCAGGATCACTGCTTCAACAAAATTACATCTGCCAGGAGGACTGCAGCCACCGTTTAATGGGACTGCTACCAAACACCCTATGACAACAGGGTGTCAGGTTATATTTCTGACTCTGTCAGTGGTTTCTTTTATTTTGTTTTGTACTCTTGCATTTGTTTTTGTTTTTTTTTTTCAATTTTCCTAGTAAAGAACTGTTATTCCTGTTCCCATTTTTTTGCCTGAGAGCCCCTTAATTTAAAAATTCTAATAATTCGGAGGGAGGGGGGTTACAGTTTCCATTTCAAGGGAGGCTCCTGCCTTCCTTAAGCTGACACCTGTCTTTTCACACCAAGACAGCTAGAGATTGAGAAACCTGGTTAATAGTCTAGCTTATTTCCCCACAGTCTGACTGAAGACTAGATAGATCATGCAGAAACAGAAGGGAGAATATTACTTCTCCTGATTTAGGGCAATTTTTGTTACAATCCAGCCTACAGTGAGGAACAATCAGTGAAAAATGGATGCTTTTCATCCTATTTTACTAGTAATTTTTGCTAGTAATTTTTTTTAAGACTGATACATCAACAAGAAAGACAAGATTTTTTTTTATACCTCCCAGAAGGCCATAAACTGAAAGGTTAAATCATTTGAATTCTTTAGCCAAGAGAAGAAGTGTTAGAGAGGAGTCAAGAATAAAGGGCTGTATTGGTCAGTGTGGCACAAATATATGAAACATCAGTAGGCTGTTTAGCCAAATGATCCCATGGGCCACAGTCTCTGGGAAGAAGGGTCCCATGGCTTTTCATTGCAACCAAGTTCCTGTGGGAGAGGAACTGTTGTCTTGCACAAGGGCAGCTGCTCCCAGGTCTCCGTCCCCACATTTCATGGGCTGCATTTACACCACATGGTGGAGTGGCCAGTTCCCAGTGGTTACCGCACACCATGCATTTCCTATGATTTGAAAGTTTTCCAGAGTAATGTGCTTTTTCAATCAGTTGTTTCTTCCTTGTCTTGAGGACCATAGCAGCCAAAGATTACAATGGAGATAACAGCAATATTTGCAAGGACACAGGAAGGGAATCTCTACTCTTCCCAGCAGGAAAATAAACCTTGTTTAAGCTATTAGACAGGGATATGAAAGTTCCTGGGATGCCATCATGGCTCTGCAGATACCATTATGAGCTAATTCATTTATAGGCAGAATATCCACCAGGGCTTTCTATTGACCTGGAAAGGCCATGGGATGCAGAGCATAGAAGGAAAAACCTCCTGGGGCTCTCACAGATGCCTCTAACAGCAGCAAATCAGCCTTCCACATTCACTGGTTTAAGACAATCTCTCTCTGGTGTACATTGTGGTGGGTCAGCTGCACACCCATGACTGATTATCACATTTCAGCTGGGGAAGAGTGTCCTTTTAAACTACTCTTTTGTTAATCTGATTATGCTCTTGCATTTTCCCTATATTCAGCAAAATCACATTAGAACACATCCAAGACAAAAAGTCTGCTTTTGTCAGTGGTGAGAGAGTCAAGCACTGAGATTCAGTTTTTAAGGTGATATATTTTTTAATGCTGGCAATACAAACTGGAATTGCACTTATTAAGGTAATTAAATCTCATGCTTCCAGGAAAAATGTCTCTGTCCAACTGATAGTCCTGGACATATGATTTATTGAACAGATGTATCTGTATCAAACACTGCTGAGCACAGAGCAGTGGCTTGATGAATCTATTACGTCCCCTGAAGGGGAAATCACCACTCTTTTGGTTTGTGCTACTCACAAGCTACATTAGCATAACAGATCAGACAGAGCAGAAGGCAACTACTGCTTTGGGAATAGAAGGCCAGGATCACATCCAAACTACAAGGCTTATTAGTGGAACAAGCAAACATCAAATCAGCATCTGCCAGGCCTGATGGGAGTCACCATGGGATGCAAAACTGGGAGTCAATATACTCCTTGGCATAGATCAAAAACTCATTAAAATCAGAGATGTCACCAAAAGACCAGAGGAAATCTAAGTGTGGTGCCAATGTTAAAGTATGGAGAGATGAGAGTAATAGACCAGAAAATTTGGCTTCTGTAGCCGTAAACATGTTGGAATTAATCTTTCAATAGAGATAAGGTGGTTATTAAAACAAATCCAAAGGGGCAAAATGATACAGTGGCAACAGCTCAATGTTTGCCATGTCAATAACAAAGGAGCAGCTATGACCCTCTGTTTTCATTTTGCTCCATGGAGTTGACTATAGACACTGGCTTTTTATTGGTCTTTGCCATAAATACCAGAAAAGAGCACAGGAACAATGACTTTCAGAAGAGGGGAGGCATAATAATAGAAAAGCAGCATATTTTGGAGAGATTATGCTAAATAATAAATAACACATATGCATCATATATACATATGTATGTAATACATACATATACATGCATATAATATGTAAATACTAAATAATATGTATTTATCATAGAAAATATCAGATTAAAGTATCTAAACAATTGGAGGACACAGATGGAATTCAGCACAGCAAGTGACATGGACAAAGCTGACAGGAGTAAAACTACAAGGCAGTAAAAGAGCCTTTTTTAGCTTTTTCTTTCTAACTTATCTTTTTCTACATATTAGAAAGCAAAACTGGAACCTACAATATCAGTGAATGCACTCCTCTCTTACCATAAATATTGCTCTTGGGCTTTAAGGATTTTCTGTATCACAATGGACAGAATTATCAGGGGGCCAGTGAATCAACCAGTATTCATTTATGTTCTTCATTTCTTCTGACAACTATTATTAAAGGGGAGACACTGGGAGAAATATATGCACTGAGACCTGATTGCAAATGGAACGAGCAAGTTTTATTACATTACATAGGTACATGCCTAATAGGAATCCATACTTGAAGAAAAATTAACTGAGCTAGTGAGTGAATCAGCATCAATCTTCTCCATTCTGTAATATTAATAGAAATTACAAAAGGCTCATGCTAGAAATCACTTTCAGAGACAGAAATAGATATTGCCATGCTTAAATGGATGTTCCAGGCAAACAGACTATTTTAATCATGGTGTAAACTGCTGCCTCTTTGAAAAACTCAGTGTAAACCTTGCGGGCATCCTTGTCACTAGAACTTTTTTTTTTTTTTTGTGGTTTTGCATCACCGTCTTCTAAAAACACACCATGAGAGGTCCTTTTTGGTTTCAAGCATTCATCTCTTACTATTACTGGAAAAGAACAGTGATGCATTATTTTCCTATGTATAATTTTATCCAGCAGCTGGATCCAACTGCTCCACAGATGTTTGCACCACATAAGGTAATGCCAGTAAGAGATACTTTAATAAAAGATGACTAAATTTACCTATAAATACTAGATAGGTAGAAGCAGAGGGCTTGAGAGTGTTTCTGCTAGCAGCAGGTGTAGGTATAAAACCATTTAAGGGAAGAGGCAAGTCAAGATGCAAGAGGTTTTCTGCTGAAGAGTTTTTTCAGGATATTAAAGATATTCCCAACATTTCCTTATAAAATACTTGAAGAATTTAGGAGAACACAGCTGATTTGTTGTCACAAAAGGCAGGCATCAGAAGCTCAGCTCCAAACTGAATATATCGCAAGCAAGTTTACTCAAGATAACATATGATAACTGCCTAGGAAACAGAAAAAGTCGAACTTATTCATAAGAGAAAGTGGACAAGCTTCCATATCTCTGAATTTGCAGTGATATTCAGCACTGAGACCTTCCTCAACTTACTCAATATCTTCTGAGAGGAGAGATGTCTCTGGATGTTTTTCCTTTCCAGATGCCAGAGCAGGGAAAGGGATTTTCCCTTCTTATTTCAGGGGGTGAGCTGCTAGGAAGAAGACTTAGAACCACATAAATTTCACATTTACTGTTTAGAAAAGANTGTCAGTCTTTTCTGATCCTGATAGATCATTCATATTTAGGGCTGGGGGGATGAACTAACATGAAAATATCTGAAATATTATAATTTAGGTAACATCTAGATCATGCCAATGTAATGGTGCAGAGATATTTATCTCCAGAATAGAAATGCTTTTTTCCTGCTCTATGTTTGTCCTTTTTTATCTCTTGAAAATTCCCAGTGATTTGCATCAGTTAGTTCTGCAGAAAGGTATTTTTTAATACCCCTTACATTCACGCAACTATAAGCCAAGAAGATTTTCTAGTATCTGCTTAAATCAAATCTTCTTAGAAAAGAAAATGGGAGGGAATGGGGACAGAGGAATCCTAGTTACTCAAACTCATTTTTCTCCTTGGGATAAAGCAACATTTCATGACCAGTGTGCTGGGTGGTCAGCCACTCATTTGACCTGGTCAAATTGAGAACAGGTTGAAATTAATACCTGGTTAACTTAATGTGTTATCTTTATGTGATTATTGCTCATTGCTGGATAGCTGAGTTAACACATTACTTGCAAATGAATATTGCTATGGGATTGCCATTTTTGTCTTAAAGTTGAATTGAAGCTTGGAGGTTTTTGCAGGGGTGCTTTTATTGTTTAAATCAAAACTGTCATTGTTGGCACCTGCAAAGGTTTTGAACTACACTAACCTAGTGAATTCAAACTTTTGAACTACTACAAGGCTGCAGCAACCATGAGGGAAGAATCTTCATCTAGGAAAAACATGGAGAACGCAAAGACTGGGAGATATTAAGATCGGTATACCTGTAAAGGTAATCAAAGCAGCAACAGCAGAACATCTTTTTAAAATTTTAGCTAGTATTAAACATAATTTAGCAGAACACCCACATGGCTGGGTAAGAAAAAAGTATAAATCAGACCTGCCTGGAGGGATTTCAAACAGTATGTTTCTTCCCTTATATTTGCAGGCTATTAGAAACATCTATGCTGATTTGAATAGCTTCTACTATCCCAGCCCTTACCCAGTCCATTGCATGTGTCATGGCATGGAAGGGAGACAAAAAATTTAGCTCATTTTCTTTAAGAAAAGAGGCTCATATTATCACATTACTATTTTCTTTCATTGCTATGTCCTTCTCTAGTCACATTCCAATGTGTTGTTTAAATGTGGCAAAGGGTGTTTAAAATAACTAAATTCATGTACATTTTGACTTTTAATTGCTCAGATGAAAGGAAGTTTCACATCTGCACAAAACACGGGAAGATGCACACAGGGGAAAACACTACCAAATACAAATTATCGGTTGCTTCAGACGCAACTGACAAACAGCAAATTCAAGGGCAATCAAGCTTCATTAGCTATGATTCCCCCAGAACTGCTTCTTTATTGCTTCTCTTTTTAATAGGTACTTATTTTTACAGATACTAAGGTGCGCTGGATTTCACAAGACTGACTGAAGCCTGTTGGAGACAGGGTGAGTGTGTCCATTGGCTCCAAAGGTTTTTGGACAAAGCCCTAACACAGCAGGAGATGACAGATTCCAGGAGCCAGAGATGTATCTTTGTGATACATGCAGTTTGTTTCTGCTACTGCTCTCTTATTGTTAACATCACAGAAGATTTATATACCACACTGGCAGTCAATAGAAATGGCAATCAAAAGGTAATGATGTATTTCCCAGGAGCTGGAATGTGGGGCTTTCACACTGTCTACCTTCAGGGTTTCTAACTTAACAGTTCAGTCTTGCTGAGTTTTATATTCCCCCATTGTTAAAGATCACTGTTGCCCTCTCCAGAGAGAATACTAATACAAACCCTGCTATGAACTAACCCTTCAAATGGATTTCTTCCTCTTCATAGACCACATGAAAGTTAGATGGCATTTAAAAATAGTGTGAACTTTGCCTTGGAGAAGCTGGCATAGCTGCTGAAGATGATGTGAAAGAACAGCCTCCATAACTTACCTTTGTGTGGCCTCCCTTAGTAAGCTTTTAGGACTCAGGCAAGCTGGTTTTTGATACTCCACCTTTTTATGTGCTTGCCACTGGGCATTTAGCATGGACACAAATATTACAACCATCCATAAATCCACTCCTCTGCTTCCTACAGCCAGCTGTAAGTTTTGGCTCACTGAGCTCCTGGCATAGAGTATTCCATAGCCAAACTAAGTGCTTTTACTACTTTTCTTCTAACAGTTGGCAATCCATCTATTTACTGAAGTCTAAACAGCTCTTTAACATTTTGACAAGTCCCACGTTAGCATACGTCTTGACGATATTCATCAAAAAGACATGGCCATCAGTTACAAGAAATGAAGATTTAGGCAGCCCAGGTTCCTAATCACCAGATCTCACAGTATCCTACCATCAGTGCTGCATTGATTCCTTATGTCTGTTATACAGACTAAAACAGAAATGAAGGGCTGCTAAGTTTTGTTACCACCGTTTCATTCCAAGGCAGATAACAGAAGTTCATTGCTGCTTTTTCTGCTCATAACTATTGCTGGCCTTCCACTGTGGAAGAGGCCATCCAGGTTTCCTTC
>WEIT01002545.1:930-21141 GCA_013389985.1 Dryoscopus gambensis | reverse complement strand
GGCCTGTAAGACTGACACTACTCAGTCTCCTCAAGGTAAGGACACTTTTCTACTACTGAAAAGCCTAAACCTGTCTCTTTATAATTCAGACTTCGTACTATTTCTTCTTGTAAGTATGTAGGAACAAAACCGTCATCAGAAATCAATGCACACCACCTACTGAAGTCACTAGTAGCTGTACAGATGCAAAACTCCTCACAAGAAATTTTTAAAGTGTTCTTGTTCTCCTACATAAGAGAAGTTAAAATATTATACTGCTTGCACACTGGATTTGCTACTTTTTTGTATTCCTGCCAGTGAGGCTAGGACTGGGTCAGTAATGGGTGATGGTGGAACTGAGAAGACATAATCAAATGCCTGTTACTTATGTCAGTGATTCCAACTGAGGCTAGTCCTGCAGGAAAATAAAACTCCACTTATACTGGACTGACATATTTTGCCCTCAGGTGTATAGCCATAGGCTATACTTCAGCTCCCCTGCGTAGAAAAATTACAAAAAAGGGAGGAAATGCTCTGGAAAAGTTACCTAGTCTAGCCCCAAGTTCCATCAGAACTATTTACACCTGTGTTACCTATTCCTAATAACTTCTGTTGATAAAAATCCCTCAATTTCCCTACATAATATATTCCCTGTGCTTCTTTTACTAGCTCTTACCTACAAAATTTATGGCATAAATCTTAACAGTTCTATATACAGGAACAAAGACTTCTCACATGACCAGGGTCATATATCAAATAAAATAAGAATGCAGTCATTTGCCGTTTTGACCTGTGGGTAACCATCAAGGTTCTGAGTAATCTGTACTCTGACCAAAGCCAGAGGCTGTTAGGAATCTTATACTTTGCAAAATTTTTTTTCTAGAGAAATAAAGTAAAAGCATTTGGCATGGCTCAGCCAAGGACTGTGTTTACACTTCCTGTAAATAGCCAGCAAAGAAGCAGAATCCTGACAGATTACTGTGGCATTCCCTGCAGCACCTGCAAAAATCACAGAATCACAGAGAACTGAAGTAAAAACACACCTCTGAAGTCCACCTTGTCCAACACCTCCTGTCTAGAGTAAGGTCAAGCAGAGCAAGTTGCTTAGGGCCACGTCCATTTGGTTTCGAATAGTGCCAGGGTGAGGAGCGCCACAATATCTGCAGGCAATCTGTTCCAGTCTTCAATCATGTTTACAGTAAAAACATTTTTTTCTTATTTTGGCAAAATCTCAGAAACAGGATAAGCAATTGATCTGAATTATTAAAGGGATTGGTTGTAAAAATGTCTATAAAAATAAGCTAAAATAAAGGAGTATTTCTGCCAGTATATTAGTGGGATAAATCACAGCTAAAAACCAAGTCAGAGCTGCAGGGTGTCAGTAAACTGAGATTTATGTACTATCAGAGGCAAACAGCCTGGAAATCTAAGGCAAAAATAATGCTCTAATACACATGCTGACCCCAGACAAGTCTCATTCTGCTACTCTCAAAACCTTGTTCATGGGCAAAGAGAAACACACCTAAAGGCAAAATTTTATTCCTAATATAAATGAAGCCTTAAAAGTCTAATTCAAGAATCATTATTAGGCTTGATACAGTTTATACAGAAGAATAAAGAACACATAGTAATCCAGTTAGAGACTTCAGTAAGGGCAATATTACTATTTAAACTGTAACAAACACACTTAGGGCTCTTTTTCCCTGAAGAAAAAAAGATGCCTCTTCTCCCAGGAAATTAGTGACAGGACAAGAGGACATAGCCTGAAGCTGCACCAGGGAAGGTTCAGGTTGGACATCAGGAAGAATTTCTTCATGAAAGAGTTGTCAAGCACTGGAATGCCCGGGGAGGTGGTGGAGTCACCATCCCTGGAGGTGTTCAAGAAACGATTGGATGTGGCACTCAGTGCTAGGTTCTATTTGATGAGGTGGTGATCAGTCAAAGGTTGTACTTGATGATCTCAGAGGTCTTTTGCAATCTAAATAATTCTGTTATTCTGTGATTCTTTAATTTACATACTTTTGTGCTTTTACATGTTAGCTACTATTTCTTTGTACTTTTTCTTATCCCTAAAGTCTGTTTTTTTCAGCTGTAGTTTCATTAACTACCATTATTGAGTTCTTTATAGCATCAGCCTGTGCCCATCTCTCATAATCCCATGCCTGTACTTCTCTGCACCACATACATTGTCTCCACTTCTCAAGGCTTGTGTTTCTCTACAAAACATTGTTGTCTTAAGGTCATAAGTATTTCACTTTACGTCAAATATTTATTTACATTTTGTTCTTGCTATCTACCTAAAAGTCAGGGGATATCATACAAAGATAAGGAAGTGATGCAATTTAGCCATTTACGCCAAGTCACTAAAAGGAATTGATGTCAAGGCTAAAAGAAGTCAAACAAAGATGCAGGCAGGTCAAACAAAGTTCACACAGAGGAAGCCTGACAAGCCTCCCTCTGAGAAGTTGAAAACTGTACAAACCCTGTGTCTGTGGGTAGCAATGATGCATTACAGAGCTACACGGACACACTTGGGAAGGGATGACTGCGCTCCTGAGGTGAAAGCACATCAGATTCAGAGCTGTAGAAGGTCCTCTTCGGACTTCATGCTAGGGTAAGTTATCTTTATCTACCTCTTTATCCTGCCCAAGGTGCTAGTAGTGGTGGCTTCTGACATTTCAGCTCTGATACGCTTAAATATCATACTTATACACAGGTTTGAAATACAATCCTAAAACACCATCCATTCACATTTATAGATTACTCTATAGTGACATGCACTTTGAGAAACAGCATACTGCAACTGTCTGGTCGGTCTGGGCTAAATTTCTCTTGATCCAGATATCTTTGCCATGGAATAATGAGAGGTACGACCTGCATTTTTGAGTGTTTTTACATTAAGATTGGATGGGATTTCAATAGATAAGAAGATCAAAATATCCTCCTGTGACAGTACAAAATTTAATTGCGTGGTTATGTCAGAGTGCATAATAACAAGGGTACTGGTCTGCATGAGGACACACACCTCCACAAAGCTCAGTGGCATTATAACCCCTTAATTCCACCTTCCTGGAGAAGTGCTTGCAGCATGCTCTGAGATTGACTTATAAAAAGCAATATAAAACGTCTTAACATGACCATGGATAGATTTTTTCCTTTGTGATTGGCTCCTTACTGGAAGAACCTCAACTGTTTGGACGAAAGGTGATCTGTAAAAGCTACCCCTCAAAAAAAAAAAACCACCAAAACCAACCAACCAAGCAACCAAAAAAACCTAGAAACAGACAATACTTTTTTTTTTAGTTTGCAAATTCCAATTCCCTTTGAATATTATTTAAAGAATATAAAAGATATATTTCTTCAGAAGGAGAGTCGATAGTTTCAGAATACTGATGTGTATACCAGGCTCTCTAATTAGTTAGCATTTTGATTACAGAAATATTTTTATAACACTATAAGAGAAAAGTTTCCCCATAATAACATGTCAAAATAATAAAATATGACCAAAACATCTTGCAAAGGCATGATTTTTCATCCAAAAATGCTGACTCCATGCAATAAAAACATTTAAAAATCATACAGTAATTTTCCTAATTTTCACACTTTGATATAATTAAAAAGTTTTGAGTTGTATCATTCTGACACTGAAGATTTATTACAGACCATATTATGGAAGTTAAAAAAATGTAGATGAGTATAAATGAAATATCTTCTGAAATGATCTGTAAGAAAAAAACAAAACCAAAACAATAGCTCTTAATTTGAGATGAAATAAAATCGTAAAAATCACATAAATTACTGTGGGAAAGAATTTTTCTTTTCAAGCTCATACTAAGTGTTCTATTAGTTTGTCACATCGTGTTTGAATCTTGGACAGTTAGAATAGGTAAAGTAAATCCAAATGTTCTCATAATAGTATTAGTATTGGTCTCAAAGCATATTACTTTTCCCAGATACCTAATTTCCTCAGAACAATAATTATACTTTCATAGAGATGAAACTCCTTCTCCAGTTACTAACTTCAACCTCCAAAGACATTTCAAAATTTTTTCAACCAACACTGATTGAACAAGACAGACTGGCAGTGATTATCAGAGACTGACTAAAACCAACAACAATAATAAGAGATATGAAACTTTTTGGTTTAGATATGACAAGAAATTCTCCATTAGAGCTGTTCATTATCTTGGCTTTGTCCCTAGTGAACTTCTAACCTGTCAGAGGAATCTATGGAATACAAAAATTTCTCTAGATTTTTCAAATCTATTTTTAAATAAAATAATATTTACTAAAAGTTTTTTGAATAAAAAGGTTGGTCTTCTAACCAAAAAACCTATTTCTGTAACTGAGTACTGAGACAAAGATGATGATTCTGGATCCTGTGCACCTTGTGACCACACTGTCAGCTTCTTATAAGGTATGCTGTACTGAAAATTGGCAATGGTACTGTTTACGTACTAAGAATGGGATTTTCAAAGTTAGCTCACTTGCCTAAATCCCACTGAAATCAAAAGGGCCTGTGGATTCCAAGTATGCATTTTCAAGTACCTCTCGGCACTATAGGGAGGCTTTCAGTCCATCTGACCTCACCCACTCTGAGAAGTATGGATTCCTCTATTCACTGCAGCCAGTGGACCAGTAGGCCTCCTAACTCAGGTGTTTAGCATTCATTGATATGAGAGCTTAGACACCTTGCAGCTTTATGGGAAATTGGCTCTGAGCTGAATATCCACACCTTCAAGTGACAAATCTGTGAGCAAGCCTAAGCTGTAAGCAAGTAAAAGTACATTTTGACTGGTTGTTTTAAACCATAAATAATGAACTTTATTAAATTAGAAATTATTACAACTGCTATTGGCATTATGATATTTGAATATGGTCTAACAGCACTATTTGCATTTCAAAAAGGTGTTTTTTCACAGACACTGAAGCAGGTGATATGCAACTCTCTGCCTTTTGCTATCCTGCCAAGTACCTACATGGTACAAGGAGACACAAGTTCACATTTGATCCGAGAATTGAGGTCCAAGTCCATTGTCAATAGCAAAATAAGGGCTCAAAGTTATGTTTTTGATTACCATATTTTTTATGTTTATATTGCAATGGAAGATGTATTAAGAATAAGCCACAGGGAATAAAAGCATAATGCGTAATAAAGACTACAACTTAACTGCTATAAATAGTGGAATAACTGACATAGCTGAAAATATTAATATGGAAAATTACTTCTCAAGAGGAATAAACCATGGAAATATGAAGAGTTTTTCTTTATAAAGATATATATACTTGTACTGTGCTCAGTAGATAAAGAGAGTAGACTGACTGAAAGGGTCTGAATAATGACGAGAAGAGAAATTTAATTATTTGAAGGTATCCCACAGTTTTTCTTTCAATATACTTTAGACTACAAGCCAGAAAGATCAAGAAAGGTTTAGTCAGAGCAAACAGAACAATTATCAGAAGCCGGTAGTAATAGAGATGCCAAATAATACAGCAGAACATAGACTATCTAGTTCTTGAAATAAACTGGAGGCAGGAAGTTCAGGGAATAGTCTTCTATAGTGTATTACAAAACCAGGGAATTGATGATGTGAAAGTTGGAGGAAGGGAAAGGTGGAAATGACCATTGAACAACGGCATTCTTGTCTCAGGAAACAAAAGAAGGGGAATAAAGATCTCAAAAAAATAGCAAACTCAAGTAGTTCATAACTGTGGAAGATAAGTCAGAGTGTAAAGCTGTAGAACTAAATCCACAGACATTTAAGTTAGGTGTCATTGAGGGCTGATGGTGTCCTGCAGGGCACAGCATCACCAGCCGGGCAAGGGAGGGGATTGTCCCACTCTGCTCTGCACTGGGGCAGCCTCACCTCGAGTGCTGGGGGCAGCTTTGGGTGCCACAATAGAAAGACACCAGAGAACGTCCAAAGGAGGGCAATGAGGATGGTGAGGGGCCTTGAGGGGAAGCCTTATGAGAAGTGACTGAGGCCACTTGGTCTGTTCAGCTGGAGAAGACTGAGGGAGACCTCACTGAAGTCTGCAACTTCCTCATGAGGGGAAGAGGAGGGGCAGGCACTGATCGCTTCTCTCTGGTGACCAGTGACAGGACTCAAGGAAACTCAGCGTGAAGCTGAGTCAGGGTACGTTTAGGTTGGATATCAGGAAAAAGTTCTTCACCCAGAGGGTGGCTGAGCACTGGAACAGCCTCCCCAGGGAAGTGGTCACAGCACCAATCCTGGCAGAGCTTAAGAAGCATTTGGACAATGCTCTCAGGCACATGGTGTGACTCTTGGGGATGTCCCATGCAGGGACAGAAGTTGGATTTTGATGCACCTTGTGGGTGCCTTTCAATTAAGAATATTCTATGATTCTGAAATCTTTTTGACTATAAGGTTATGTAAACATGAGGACAGATCACCTAGGGAGATTTTAGTCTCTCTGTCACTGGAGATTTTCAAAGGCAGCTCAGAGAATCATGTCAGGAAAGACAGAGATATGGCTGATCCCTCTTCTGGAGTGGCCATGCCAGCCTTCTTAAATTCTCTCCCTTTGAATTCTTTGATTTCTATGATCTGTGTTAATTAGCTTTCCAAATCCTTCTTTGCCCTCTTTTTGCTGTGTTCTCCTTAGGGAATATATGTCACATGAAATAAAAATGTATTCCTTTACTGAAGCCTCTTTTGCTCTAAGTTCAGCAGTTACAAAATCAATACCAGTTAGACAGAAATGGAACCTTTCTGCCTTCTTTTCTCCAATCAACTCTGTTTAAAGAAAAAGGAGGGCTATTACACTACATATAAAATATTGATCTAAAAGATACTAAAAGTGCATAATGCATGAGAAAAGCTGAGATTTCTGTTTTGGAAAAGTCTATCAAGACTGTTTTGTATTTTGTTATATAACAGTCCTGTTTATTGTCATTTTATTTTACACTTGGAATATGGATGAGCAACCCTCAAATGATTCCCCATAAAGAAATACGGGAATTTTTAAATTACATAGTGAGATGCTAGGCCATGTATCTTTGCAAACACCTAGCTCTCAGTCCTCAATCCATTTCCCTCAATTTCAGCAACTCTCGCTAGAACTGGGATTTAGGTCACCAGTGCCATTTCCAGTCATGGGGTGATTTTATTTGATCAGGAGGAAAAGCTGATAAGGGGAACTGTCAAATGAATCCTGGCAAGCCTAGCAGTACTGGTGGCAGGCAGTCCCACCTAGCAGAAACCAAGGTATTCAGTGGGGCGATTCCTTCCCACAAAACTCTGTATTTTCAAATGTATTATTGTACATAAATGTTTTCATTTAGCTAAAACAAGGTTTCAAACACATTTTGTTTAGTGCTAGCTCTCAAAATAAACTTAGTCAATGACTATTCAGACATCTTAATTTTATGTGCTTGGCTCTAGAGTGGAATTTAATATTACACAAAAACTTGGGAAAATGTTAGAATAATTCTTGGAGAGATTCCAAATACCCTGAAAAACTGCCATACTCAACAAACTACATAGGCTTTTCAGTATTGTTTTCTTCACCAAGGCAATGAGTCTTGAATTTTTCTCTGAAAAGCAATGAGAAAAGGGATAGGATCCTCTTCCTGATTTCTCTCCGACTCCTACATGCACTTGCATAGGCAATGAGTGATGGCAAGTAGGAAGCTTCTGCTTCAAATTGCTCTTGTTTAAAAGGAATGAAACACTCCTTTTCAACTGACTTTTAGAGGACAACAGCAAACATCATTCCTCCATGAATGAAGACTATTCATACAGAAGTGTACCAGACTTGCTGCTCCTGAGAAAATCCCTCATGTGAGGCAGGCACAAGAGTATCTGGTCTCGGGATCACAGTCAAGCTTAAGCATGAAAGACTGTTACTGAGGTATATCAACGTGAAAAAACTGAGACAGCTGCTGGAGGTGCTCACATTAAAAACTGGGTGGCAACATAGCAGTAGTTTTTGGGATTTAATTCTATTTCAAATCTATGTCAGGACTGGACACAGATCCTTGACCTGCAACCACAACAGAACAGATAACAGCCAACATACAGTCTTGATTTTCTGGCTTCTGGTCAATTGAAATCTTTATCCACAGGAGTCAATTTGCTTTTGAGAGCTGAAATAACTGTCATAGATGTTACATGTTTGGAAAAAGTCTACACTGTATCGTGGGCATAGATGGGACCAGCTCTCTTTAACATCTTCATTAATGACTTGGACGCAGGATTTGAAGGGATACTTAGCAAGTTTGCAGATGATACAAAAGGAGGAGATGTTGGCTCCCTTGAAGGCAGAGAGGCCCTGCAGAGGGACCTTGATATCACTAACCGTATTAAGTTTAATAAGGGGAAATGCCCAGTTCTGCACCTGGGATGGGGCAACCGTAGACAGACGTACAAACTGGGGAGCAAGAGGTTGGAAAGCAGTGCTGCAGAAAGGGACCTGGGAGTCCTGCTCAATGGCAAGCTGAATATAAGTCAGCAGTGGCCTGGCAGCCAGGAGGGCCAAGCGTGTCCTGGGGGGCATCAAGCACAGCATCGCCAGCCGGGCAAGGGAGGGGATTGTCCTGCTTTGCTCTGCACTGGGGCAGCCTCACCTCGAGTGCTGGGGGCAGTTTTGGGTGCCACAATAGAAGAAAGGCATTAAACTATTAGAAAGTGTCCAAAGGAGGGCCACATGGATGGGGCAGCCATATGAGGAGCAGCTGAGGGCACTCAGTCTGTCCAGTCTGGAGAATGTGGTGGTGGCTCAGCCTCATTCTAGGCTGCAGCCCCGCACTGTCAACCAAACCCTGGCCATACAGTGGGGGGATTTCCCCACCTTAGACAGGGGGTCTGAGGGGGGTTCCAGGAGCGGCANCAGTCTAGTCCCTGAATTCTCCAGATTAAAAGCATCTTGGACCTCAGACTACTGGCCCTTTCCGCCTCCTTTGTTTTTGGGGAACGCTTTTGCCTTAGATCAGGCTACCTGGCACGAGCCGCCCGAAGAGGGAAAAAGCGCATCTCTCACTGGGCTCCGTGATTCTCCGCTGCGTTTCCTCTGCTGCCTGCTGAGCGGCGAGGACGCTATTTGGAGACACTGCCGCACTGCCTCTGGTTTGCGGGTACTGCCAGGGAACGGACTGAGCAGCGTTAGGAGAAGACTGAGGGGAGACCCCATCGCAGTCTGCAAGTTCCTTGGGAGGCGGAAGAGGAGGAGCAGGCACTGATCACATCTCTCTGGTGACCAGTGACAGGACCCAAGGGAATGGCCTGAAGTTGTGTCAGGGCAGATTGAGGTTGGGTACTAGGAAAAGGTTCTTCACCCAGAGGATGGCTGGGCACTGGGACAGGCTCCCCAGGGAAGTGGTCACAGCACCAGTCTGACAGAGTTCAAGGAGCGTTTGGACAATGCTCTCAGGCACATGGTGTGACTCTTGGGGATGTCCTGTGCAGGGCCAGGATTTGGATTTTGATGCACCTTATGGGTCTCTTCCAACTCAGAATATTCTGTGATTCTATGAATTCACAGCTTCACTAATTCAGTTTTTCTATTGGCTTTGATGGAGTGATTAAACCTCAGGCTTATTTTTAGAGGAGTGACTTAGTTTCTTCCTCTCTAGTAAGAGGGGTGCTACTTCAAAATCTCTATGCTAAACAGAGATCTTGGCATGGTAGATCATAGTAAATGTTTCATTTCTAATCCTACAAAGACATATAATATGCTTAAGTTTAAGAATGTAAAGCCTTACAGAGGTGCTGCTCAGTTTGGACTGAGTTTTCCACTCTCTTCCATGCTGCTAATTGCAATAATCTGGTGTCTTGAAATCTTCATTATTCAGTTTGCTCTTTTTAAAGTATGAAGAGAGTTTGAAAACTTTGTATTATCTGGTGACTAAATTTTGTTTCAGGATAAAATTGTACTGAGATCTTGACCTGCAAATCATCATTGAAGAAAGGGTTATCAGAGTTGTAAATATTAAAGTACATGGCCAGACTTTTAGAGATGATTGGCATTAGCACTGGAAACATGAGTCCACCAAAAGTTCTCTTCATCTGAAAAATACACAAAAAAGTTTAGGTCTTTGATTACCCTTCCTTGCACATGGATTTGCATTCTCATATGTAGACAGTCAGATATATTGCTTATGCATGTTTAAAATTTGAAGATTTTTTTTAGGATTTACAGAGATGTGTGTCTGAACACTGGTGAGCAGCATTGAGTCTTGGGAGAAAATCAGCTTAATTTTCTTCTTCATCTGTTTTCATTTTCCCATTTTCACTTGAGGGATTCATCTCCCATCTTATTATAACTTTGTGGCAATTTATTGCAAAGTTTTGGTAGATTTCCTTAGTCGAATTCACTTATTGCAAGTTGTAAAAGTTATAAAAGTTTTTACATCCACATTGTGACACTGACTTTTACAAAACCCTCTAAATGACCGTTGTGTTGAAACTGAGCTGGAAAAAATATACAGTACCAGACTTTAGTTCTGGTTGAGGAAATTGTTTGACAGAGACAGAAGGATTCCATTGTCTAGGGACTAAGTCCTCACCTGAGAGGAAAATCACCTCCATCTTGTAAAAGTAATTTAATAGAAGTGACTGGCAGACAGCCCTCTGTCCCCCCCACTCTCAGCAGTGTATTCTGTCTCTCAGCTGAGAACTTGTGGAGCACATCTTGCTCTTAAAGATTAACACATCTTTAAATATTTCATGTATAATGGCATAGCCTCCATGGGAAAGACTGAAAGTTATTCCATCAATTAGCTGATAAGCTGGGTGCCAAGGCAGTCCCCAAGAAAGTAAAAGTTTGGACATCTCCAAGCAAATTCAGAAATGGAATCTGTATCTGCCACATCCTGTAGAAAAACCCCAGGCTGACATGTATCAGATAAAAAAGGGGCTGCACATCTGCTGCTGCTTTTATTTAGGACCAAACCCAGCAATTATGGTTTGGAAATTCCGTACTGATGCCTCCTGCAGACAGCCTGGAGGAATGCTGCACTGCTGAGCTGCATATGAGTTCTATAAATCACATCACAATAGATTAAACCACCTAGTTTTTAAAAATATCTAGGTATATAAAGGTGAAGATAGATGTGTCTGTGGGATCTTCACAGGTCCCTAAATGTCTAAATATTTGGAGATTGCATAATTAGGAGTTTTGCACTTAGTGTATCTGAAAATCTCACTGGGCTTTACGTATTTTACCCCCAAAGTCTCGCTTTTAAGTGACCTTTCAGCAAGCAGGGTTGTTTCTTCCCCTCTTCACCCTTGTTTTATACAGTTGTTAGCAGTGTTGTTTGCTTCATTCGTGCTGGAGCACAGCAGAGAAGAGTCATGTCCAAGGAATGTCTCTTTGGATGCACATTTAGCTCCTGCTTTCAGTTTGGGATGAATGCCAACAGCGCTGGTGTCACTGAGATCACACCTCACTCTGTGCACAACTGCTGCTCGATACTTATATAATCAACTCCTGATTCACCAGGTAGTAAAGAGAAAAAGTGTATGTACACATCTACTGAGACAGAGTAACCCAAGAGGCTCAGGTTCTCTGCAGACCCTTTAATATTAAAAACACCCAATATATGCAGTTATGCAGAGATCCATTTGGGAGCTTACATGTGCTAAGATATATAGATCTAATATTTCATTTTGGAGAGATGGTTTGTTTCCAGCAGTAAATATGATGTTTGTGAAATGAGAATAGGCTATTTCAAACTGTTATAAGGCCACTGAATAATTGAATTATTACTCATCAGGGGGCAGTGTAATTTGTTACCTGTGTGATTCCAACACTCTGAATCAAAGTAATTACATTCATGGTGTCATTTAGTGAAATAATGCCATGAAGGTCTCTATGAAGAGAAAGACAATTGCTGAAAGGGTTTTGTTGAAATAATAGCACCAATTCAATTGGTCCTCTTGCTTCATTCATTTATTATATGGCTAAATGGCTCATTCAGCTCTGCTTTGTTAGAGTGACAAATATAAGCTTTGCAAATAGTATCTATGAAGGGGAAAAAAGCACAGCTTCTAAGGGGAAAGTACCAAATAGGCCTTTTTAGAATCACACATGTGCAAATGGCAAATGGTAGAATAAAAATATTAAAAAAAAAAAAAAAGAAAGGAAGAACATAAAAGCAGATTTTAATATCCTTTGAAAGTTCAGTGATAAGATTCCACTAGAGGTTTGTCTGGTGTAAAGAATTGGTGGCATATATCTGAAGATTGCTTCAAACCACAGAGCAATCACTTCTAAATGTCATGAACTAAGCTTCAGAAAATGATGAAATTGATATTAAAAAAAAGCAAGGGTCATTTTAAATAATAAATATTTTGGAGTTGTTACTTGATGTTTGTCTACAAACTGTAAGTATGCAAGCATTCATGTATGTGAGTATGAAGTGGTTTCTGTTGTGCTACTTCATCTACATCTTACACCTAAATGCACTTATTTTCAAGACCTTTCTGTGAGGTGGGACAGTCCTGCATTCACTGCTTTGAGAAAACAAAGAGAAAGAGCTGAAAGCATATGATGAAAGTTGAATGCATGGCTTAGGACCACTTTTTCTTAAGATTTACTTTAGCTTTTTCTTTAAAATTATTTATATATTGTTGAGCCTGACCACAATCATCTTTGGCTTTCTTTAGCCATTTGGCTCCAGTGTGACTTAGAGAAGCACACTCAAGAGGCAAAAAAATACGTGTTACAGAGTGGTGACCTGAAGCACCTTTTTTCAGATACCTAGATCAGTCTTAAAAAAAGAGATTACTCCCCAGGTAACTGACGATGGCCATGATGATTCTGAGGGTTGAGGGGGGTTAGGTTTTTTTGAGATATTCCACAACATGTTCATGCACTCTATGAACACAGGTGGTGAACTTTTAAAGCTGTAATTGGGTTTTCCTAGGTAGATTCAACACTGACCTGGAGAAAACATTGACTACCTACAGTTCTGAGGTTATTGCTAGTGGATTTCATCAGCACAATATTAATAATCAAAATAAATGGCACTAATGATCCAGACTGAGAGAAGTACAGCAAAATTTGCTTGTTCCTTGTGAAGTCAGCACAGAGCCAGTGCATGGAAAGGAGGGAACAGCAATTCGTGAAGAGTTTCGTCCACTGAGACGAACTCAGTAAGCATTGTTGGCATTTTCTTGAAGCTGATCTGAAAGAATGACCTTATTTTAAGCTAAACAGCTATCTGCTTGAGGGAGATAAATTGAAACTATTTAGGTGTTGTGAAGCCTTGTGGTAGACTTGATAATACTTCAGAACTATTAGGATATGAAATCACTTCAGGCAGGCCACTTTTTTCTATGAACCCCTGCTTCCCTCCATGAGGTCTAACATTTTTACTTACCCTAAACTGGACTATCTGTTCTGCTGACACACGTGCTGGTACCAGAGACATCCCAGAACTGACCAGTTCAGGCAGTAGGAAAGGTCTTCCCAGCATCTGAGAAGGATTTGTGTCTAGTTAGCAAAAGACACATGACAGTTCCAACAAGGTATTGAGCACCTCAGTCCTGTAGTGTTTTGAATTCCCAGCCAAAGACCCTGATAACTGGAAAATTTTTGCCCTAAAAATAGACTTCCTCACATTGTTGGATTCATGTAGTGTTTTATACAATTACAGCCCTTGGAAAATTTATGTTCTGCAGATCTGGGTAATAAATCCTACATTTTACAGTACTAGTGCGGCTGTGTTATAAGCCCTTACTGCTGAGTCTAACATTTATTATTGGGGAAAAAGGTGGAAAAAAAATCCACACTTTTGAAAGTGTTCCACAGTACCACAGTGTTTTAGCAGATTCTGAACTGCTATTTTCATCTGTGGATTTATCGTGGGGATTTATCATGGTGCCTACACACAGAAATAGCAGGCCTATATGCACATATATTTTGGAATGAGGAATAAAATGGTGATCTTTTTTAACAGGAACACAGTTTTCTGATGTGTGTTATCATTTGAGGAAACACTCTTTATTTCAGCTGAGTAATTTAAAAACAAGAGTGGTTTTTGGTGAGGGAATGTTTTCAGTCCTTTTTGAAAATGTCTCATATTATCTTGAGGTGATCTTCAGGAGCCTGACAGTGCAGTTCCACGTTATAGTATCTCAGGGCATAATTTTATCCTGAGTTATCCCTATAAGGCAAAACCAGCATAAAAGGTGTTTGCCTTTCCCTATGCCTCGTTCCCTGTTCCTTGTATTCTGATGGAGATACACCCTAATACAGATCAGTGAAATTATCTATTTTGGAAAGCAAACACCTTCCACTACTTTTGTACAAAAAAATATCTGTTAACACTCTGTTTATCCTAAATCAAGAAGATCATAAGGCCCTTTCCCACCACTTTCTCCAGATGTCACCGTGAGACCTCACAGACAACTGTATCCGCGGCACAGAGCAGTTCTGCAAAGTGTGCAAAGCCTCCTTCCAGCGAGGCTGGGACCGGCAGGCACACAGAACCACGGTCATAGGATGGTCAGGGTTGGGAGGCACCTCTGAAGCTTACTCAGTGTGACCCCCTGCAGTGAGCAGGGACATCTCCAGCTACATCAGATTGCTCAGAGCCACTCCAACCTGATCTTGAACATTCTTGAAGCAGCCTTAAGACTTGCAAAGGAAAGCCCTGAGGCAGGTTGAAGACAGCAAAAAGTACTGTCCACACCAAGGTATAGATTTTCCAAAGTCTTTCTTTTTTTGTTTTTGTTTTTTTTTTTTCTTCTGGAAATGCAGGTGCTGGCACTCTGGGCAAGCTTCCAAGACATGTAATTAAATTCTCTCATGTTACATTCTCCTTGCAATTGGTATTTACAGTCGTGACACAGTAAGAGACCATGGACAGTCTTGCAAGTAGACAGCAGCAGTACTATATTATTTAAGGCCTTAAACACTGGAATTAAAATGCTGGCGTGCATGTGTGCTATATGAAAAAAAAGGCATTTATATAGGGAACAGAGGGAAGAGCTGAAAAGAAAAGAAATCAGTCAAATAGGGAGGAAATGTGACAGAGTTAGTAAGGCAGAAAAATTAGAGCTTTTCAGTGCTCTTATTAAGGAGGACACAGGATGGGCTCAGAGTCCCTGGCCTGACTGGCATCCCCTGTGAGTTTATGGCAGATGGTGAAGCTCCCCTCAGGAAATGCTGTGTGCAGGAGTTCCGAGGAGTTATCAGCGGGAATGTCTGTCAGGTGCCATGGTTTAACAACTCCCACATCCAAAGCACAAGGTCATCTCCATCTCGTCAGCCTGGTTAAGGAAAGCATTTAGGTTCCTGGAGAAAGGCACATTCTGAAAACATCTTCCTTTACCTCCAGGATTGTGTGACCAAAAGCTCTGAAATCAGAAGCCCTTTCGCCAACATGAATTACCTGTGTTCCATGTGGCATCCTGGCATTCATGTGCAGGTGCCACAGGAAAATGGTGCTTTCTGAACAAAATCTGGTTGAGAAAAGTCCTTATTTGAGAATAAATCCCCAATTGCCTCCAAAATAACAGAAAGCTTGTAGTTAAATACATAGTAAATGTAGGTTATTTCCAAATATCCACAGCTCTCTGATTGAAGGAAATACATCTGCCAGAGACAGCAGCTGCTTCTAGTCTTCTGACAATGATATTTACAATCTTTCTTTCTTTCTTTCTTTCTTTCTTTCTTTCTTTCTTTCTTTCTTTCCGCTCCCTCCTTTTTCTCTTCCTTAGGTTTTCACTGGAGAGTTATAACACTCAGATCCTCCTAGATTAAAATCATATCATTCCCCCTTCAGCTAAATAAGGATCCTTGGCTGTGTAGCTCTACTGAGTCCAATGGGCCTGTGCCAGTTTTATGGTCTTTCAGGAACTGACTTGTTCACTTGGGCCTAGAATCAATATGTGCATGTAACAGGTTGGGGAGCACAGGGTCTGTGCTTGGGGGGGAGAACCTTCTGCATTTCTTTCACTTGCATAAATAACTCAGTTTTAAACATCATACCAGCTTGACACCTTCTGAGCTTTGTTTTTCTGGTGGCTGCAAGATCTAGCTTCATTGTCAGGAGAAGTTTGAAAAGAAAAGGGAGAGGAAGAAGATTCCCAGTTAATCAGTTATGGTAAGGACTTGATCTGCTTAGCCCACTATGCATTTTAGAAGAGGAATGAATATAAAAATCAAGAAGATTCCAGACATAAAAATCAAACAGTTTTGTTAGTGTAAAAATGTGCAGCATGTGCACACTTGTCTGTTTGAGTTGAAAACAAGTTTGATCTATGACAGAACATTAACTGAGCGTTTGGATCATCCTGGAGGCACACTGGTAGAAAATGGTGTTGAATATGCCCCCTTAAATCCACCGATACTGGGAACTTCACTAAGCTGGACTTTAGACTGTATTCACACAATTACTGGCAACTGCTCTACTTCAGCATGAGCTTCTGCTCATCAGCTCACCCACAGCCACTGACCATGATCACAACCCCAAAGTAAGTGCAACTGCATCATGAAAGCTGACACTCTTTGCTCGGTCTTTGGAGTGAATGCCTAGAAGGTAAAAGGCAATAATTCAATTTCTTGACATTTATCTGCTGAGAACAGCAGTGTAAGATTATGATTTTTAAAAGGCACTAAATGTGTTAGGTTTTCAGTTCTCACTTGGATTCGGATGATGTGATTTTTAAGGGTGTCCAGAAAATCTCAGGAAAAAAGACACCAGGAAGAATCCTAACTGTTAACTTTAAAACCATGATGTTTCCAGTTTTGAGGAGACACACCGAGCTTTTAGTGAATGAGGTCTGAACTATCTTACAAGAGCCAAAAGCCTTTCTAAGATGCTATTTAATACAGATTCAGTCCTATTTAACCCTCCTCTGGACACTGCTCCTAAAGTCTGCAGATGTATTTGGCTTTAAGATATGACAATAAGCAGGCTAAAAATGTAGAGCTGTTAATCAGCAATATCATTTATTGGATCCAGTATTTATTACCTCATTTGAAATGGCTGTTTGAGCTGATATTTGTTGTTATTTCAATAGGATGGAATTTCTTGAATTTAATGAAGTTAGCTGTATTTGAAATCACTGATAATAAATGCCTTTCACTTCAGTGGGGTTGGGTTTGAAAACCCAATAGGATTTATGAAATGTTAGACCAATAATGTCAGATCCTTGCTTTTGTGGAAGATGACCTGTACATGTGACCATCTCAGCTGCCCTCATCTGAATAATTTGGGAAGATAGGGTTTCATGACGTGGAACTGAATTGAGCCTAGCAGTCTTGTATGCTGTATGTACTGCATGTCCCTGGGCACGCATTCAAATTCCATGTTGGAATGACATCTGGGTGAATAACAGCACCTTGACCCCAGTGTAATACTGTTGTGTGTGGGCTACCAGGGAAGAATTACTCCTCCCAGCCAGCTCTGTGGTGTGGAGTCAGGAACTGCTGAACCACCGAGTGTATCTGCTTCACAGTGCAAACACTCACCAGTCTGGTTTAGAAACACCCTGACTCTGTTGGCTGGCACTCCTGCTCCTGAGGGTCTGTCTTTTAAGCTGCTGACCATCTCCAAGGAGCTCTTTATGGGCCTGGGGAGACAGAGGAGATTCAGTGACTTTTACAGACTTGTATGTGGCCATCCCCGGCTAAACTCAGCACTGGATGTAGCTGCCCCTCCTACGTGACTGTGCCACAGGTAAGACACCTGCACTGCTGCTGCTCAGAGGTTTCCTAAAATGAATGTATGCATTTTTTATAGATTCCTTAATGTGAAATGTCACATTCCTGGCAGAGAAAGCATATAGTCCTTTGAAGTGTTTGTAAAAAATGTATGAATGATAACTTTTTTTTTTCTTCTTCAGGTTCCCCTATATCTGTGACTAAGTGGTGGAGTATTTGCAAAATTTAGAGAGGGATCAGAAACATGGCACTGTATTTGAGGTTCATTTGTAGAAGGTAAAGTAGCATATGTTATGAGTCAGTTAATCTCTTTAGGGCTTTATCCAGCATAAATTAGGCTCTGTGGTCACCGAGTCACAGCAGGCTGTGGGCCGCTGTAGCCTTGGAGCTTTATTCCGATTCAGCTGCCAAGAAATGAACTGCTCTGTGGGCGCAAAAATTGGCTTATGCTCTGTGAACTTCAGCCAAGCGTGAGCAGTCTCAGAGGCTGCTCTTTCTCCGTGCACAGCTATGTGATTTCATTCTTCTCACCTCTCCAACAACCTTGATGCTAAGATGCAGCCCCTAGAAAATAAAGAAGGTGCTAATTCAGCCTCATTAGAAATCAGTAAAGGTTGTGAAATAGTTTTAAAATATGTGGAAGCCCTCATTGCTTTGGCTGTTACAAATGCCCACTGCAGGGATTAGCTCTGTGCTGCTGCTGGAAGCGGGAATTGTCTTTTTTTTCTGTTTGGTTTTGCTAGGGTTTTTTTGCTAGTTTGTTTTGCATTTTGCTTTTTCACTAGTTGCCCTCAGTCTATAGCTGGAGATACTGCAAAGCCAGTAAAAATAAAATGCCTTAGGTTTACTAAGTGGACAAAAGGAACTGGAAGGCATAGTTTTAATTGCAACTAATGTCTTATGGAGGCTTGAAAAATCTCACTCTTAATTCACTTAACAGAGATACTGACCAAATAATAGGGAAGTCACAAGTTCTCACATAAAGGTGTCAAGATGTCTGGCCCTACATGCAACTTCCTTCCCTACTTAATCCTTGACCTTGGTAAAGAACTCATCATCTCTGCACTATATATTGCCCATAATAAAAGAGGCTATAACTAGTTGCCTGTGTCACAGCAGTAGTGTTGAGACCAAATGAGTACTTACTCTTTGCACAAACTACAACAAAAATCAATTTATTGTTACCATATTTGGTTTTGCCATGTTATTTATTTATTTATGCCATTCATATGAATTAATGACTCGCAAAAACATTGCTTAGTTATTTTCACTTCTACTCTTAGTGATTCTTTTAAGTGATCATTCCTGGAGAAGGGGTTAATTTTGATACGTTTAAGTATAAAATATGCAGGGTGTGCACAAATGTGACATCCTGAACACTCAAGACATTACTTGAATATCAATGACAAGAAGCTGTTGTCACTGATGCTTGGCCAGGAAACATTGCCAGAGGAGGCCAGACACAGGGCTAAATGCCACCTTGTAAAAACACCAAGAACTCCTCATTTCTGTGGAGCAAGAGCAGGAGGGCATGTGGAGCAGGAGGCCAAGAAACAGTCGGGCTGGCTATTGACATGTTATTTCAGCTGAGCACCCACAGCCCTGCCTTCCCTGGTACAGACAAGTGCCTAAAGCTGTGATGATACATGCCTTGGACTCCTGCATCCCAGCTCAGGTTGAAGAAAATCTCCTGCTTCAGGCTGTTTGGGATTCAAAATCTGAATGTCTTTTTGTGCAAAGTAACCTGAGAGATCTGATCTGGCAGGTGTTCTGAGATCACACTCACATTTGCTGGCAGCCCTGACTTCAGCATGAAGCACGGCAACCACTGTACTTGAGCTCAAAAACACAGCCAGAAGATAAAGTGCCATTTCAAACTATTTAGCTCATGGCATCTTAAAAACCTGTCAAATTTAGGTTCAAAATGAACACCCTCTAAGATTTAGAGCTGGTAAAACCTATGATTGTACTTATCAGGTAGAGCAAGGCACAAGGAGGCTTCTTGTGCCTCTTGCCTGCTTCCCTGTCTGGCTCAAATAATTTGTATTCACTCAGGATTGTAACACAGCTGCCACAAGTCTATTTCTCATCAATAGCACTGACTGCAAATTTTACAGTGAAGGATAAATGTAAATATAGCAGGAAGTCTTTCTTAAGTCTCCTTATTATCTAAATTATGGGTCAGGTATGCAGCAGCCTAAAACAATGTGTTAAGGGATATTGAACCTCATGATCTGAAACAGAAATCTAGTAGCTTGCTTATGGATACCCATTTGTAATTTGCCAAATGCATTTTATCTGTGAGTAATTTTTCAATTATTCTGCTCTGCATCCAATGACAGTTGCAAAAAATATATTTGGACTAGAATGTATGCAGATATTTAAGGGGTTTGCTATATTGGGGCATGTGGGACTGACCCTAATACATCCATGTTGCGTAACTGGTAGAAGTATTTCATCTGGTCCTGATAATCCTTCATGATATTCTTCATTTACAGAAGCTGCAACCTACAGAGGGTGCCTCAACAGTACTCCAGTACCTCTGGCGAGTCAAAGTAGCTTGGGACAATCTCTGTCATCTCTGCTGGGGTTTTC
>WEIT01002542.1:10476-21998 GCA_013389985.1 Dryoscopus gambensis | reverse complement strand
TGGACCTGAGGGTCTGCTACAAGCAACTTACCTGTTTAGTATGAAACTAACGAAGCCTCCTTCAGCTCTGATTTTGCTGCAGTTCTTGCTCCCGTGGTACCTTCTATCTTGAAAATAGATTTTGAAGTATGCAAGAAGAAAGTTTATTCTACTCACCCTTTCCCCACTGCCCTTTTTAAACACATCCCCCCTCCCCCCCCGCCCCAGAAATTGGGAAAAGCATAATTATAAAGTGTAATCTTAATTTTCACATTTTATTTAGATGAACTTAAAGTGAGCAATCGTTAACAATTGGATACGCTTTCTTACATTTAAAAATATACAATCTGCAACCCAGTGTGAGGTTCAAAGTAGCCAAGTAGAACAAGCCAGTGGCTGGCACTCATAACCTTGAAAAAGAAAGCCTAAGTGGATTAGTATGCAGAGCATTAGGGCATTGAAGTAATTTTCAAAATTAACTCCCTACAAGGAGGGTTGGGGGATTTTTTTACCAGAATTTTATTTTAAATTTTTTTCTGCAGAACCTTTGAAAAGAATTAAGGAGGGAGCTGAGGCAATTCTATTTAAGAGGAAGATAATTAAGACTCTTCATAAACCAGTGCCAAAGTTGAGAAGAAGGGTAGTGTGAGTCTGTGTGCAGTTTCAGATGAGTCTAGAGAATGGACAGATCTAATATACCGGCTTTCGCCCCCATCTTCTGACTGATGACTCACTGCACTGTTTTGATGCCTGCTTTTGAGGGACATAGAACTCTTCTGCAAATAAATTGTGCCAATTAAAGTCAGTAAATGACACTGGTATATTGGCTGCCTGCACATTGTTCTGTTTATGTATTAACTTCAGTTTACTCTCTTACGGCAGAAAGAAATCTGAGATACACCTGCCAAAGACTACCTTTACTGTCACTGAAAGAGGAAAATACATGTGCATGGGAGAGGGAGAGTTCCCCTTTGCCAGGCTCGTTTATTTTATCTCTTCTTTAACATATTGTTAAAGCTGAATTAAATCTTTCAGACTGGAACTTTCTGGTTTTATGTCAATGAATCAATTCTTTAAAAATCTACAAACTTTACAGTAAAGCTGACACCCGTAACCGGCCTGCAACACTTTGGTCTCTGACCTGAATATTTTCTGTAAAAGCCTAGTTCCAAAAAGGCTTTTAACATACACATGAAGACCACTAATTCTCTTTCACCCATGTTTAAAAAAAATACAAAACAAAATACTTTGCAACCTTTATAATTTAGTATAGTCTTAATTATTTATCTTTTCTCTTTCTTTTACTTTCATTTCACCCCCTCATTTAAAGAATGAGGGTTTTCTTGCTTTTTTTCAGCGTGATCTCTTTAATAAGTGGGGTTTAAGCCGATGAGATCTGTGTGTGTAGTTAGGATGGATCTTATCTAAATTTGCAGTACATGGAAATATCTGGACCAGTCATCCTAGGATTCCTGTACAGTCATCGGAGACTGAGGGATTTTAGGAGGCAGTTTGTCAGGCCTATTCCACACCAAACTTTTGGATGAGAGGAATTACACTGTAGCCTCTGTAATTATAACCTTGAGAGCTGAAAGAGCCTGGAGAGATTGCTTTGCTGTGCACAGCTGTACTGTAAATTACATTTTGCCAGTTAAATCCCTCCCCATCCCTGTATGAATTCTCCCACTCCTTTCACCCCAGTAAGTTATTAACAATTTTACCACTTCTAAATATACCTGACAAAAGACGAAAAATCTCAAAGATTTTTTTTCTGCAAGTTTTGTGCAAAACAGGGGCTAGAAGAAGCATTCTACTAGTACCTACATGCAGGAAAGCTGCAGACACAGGACTCAGCTATAGACATGAAATAAACAAAAAGAAATGCTATGAAAGCCATAAACCATGCTATTAAAAATGAATCCAAAGAAAAGATCCAGAGCCACTGTACACAATCATCTTCATTGCATCTGATACTTCTTTCATTTATAAAGGCTTTCCAATATTTTTATATTCATGAAAAAGAATTCACTGATTGTGAGGCAGTGTAACAGGATGTTGACCACTAGAATGTAATGAAGCAATCCCTAATAAAATGCATCTGTAGAAGCAGCAATTTATGATCTCACGAAAAAAAAGTCCATTTGCTAGTCCAGAACCAGATTTTATTTCATTTGTTCAAAGAAAAATACAAATTTTATAGAGTAGAAGGTTCAGGGTTCGTTTTATGAAGTGAAAGCCACAGTAATTCAAGCCATTATTTAGAAACTATGTATGAAAATAGTTTTCTCTTATTAATGATGACATATGCTGACACCAACATCATCGAGAAGATAGAAAGAAAGGATTTAACTCTGTTTTCTTTTAATAGTTTTTATTTTTACTATTTGAGCAACACTATATTAAAGATTATAAAAGTAGACATAGTGCAATCACCTCCTTGCTACGCCATTTTACTACTGCTGCCCTCTGCTGCATGAACAGTTTCCAAGTGTCTTTACTTCTTACTAAGCGGGTGAATTATTAGTTTTGGAGATAGATGTTTAAGTGCCTTTGCCAGATTGATTTTGCTTACTCCTCTAACTTGCAATGAAGTTTGTTTGGCAGAAGAGGAATGTGAATTTTACAGTAGGACTTAAAATTGTCAAAGTAAATAAATGATTATCAAGGATGATACATGATATATAGAAGAAATATTCTCACATTTGTTTTGCAAAGTAGAATGACTTACTTCAAGAGATATTTTGACTCAATTAAACATGCTGCAATATCCATGACATTAATGTTAATGCCTTTTTAAATGTCATCTCTCAATGAATGTTATAAATGAGGAGGCAGTAAGAACAGAAGATTCAACATGAACAGTCTATGAATTCATATCCTTCTCCAGTACAGTTTGTTTTCAACATTTCTTTCTTACTTTTTTTTTAATCCATCCATCCATCTGTACATCTCAGAAGAAAGTGCTACTCTTACATACCACACTCCCAACAATAACATACCTATTATCTGCGAAGATGTAACCTGCAGTGCAGAGTAGCCCAGTGACACTGTGATGTAACATACCTTTGAAAACACACCCTCAAATGGGTACACATCCAACTGTTTATGCATTTAGCTAATAAAAGGCATAGACAACTATGTGATGCTTGTCACAGATCTTAGTAATATCCTAAAAACGAAACATTTTTATTTTTACAGCATAAACCTTAGCTTAGGCTCATCAGTAATTTAGCCTCTTAACTTTTATTTTCTGAAAGATCCATGGTTTTGTTGAAACCCTCACTAAAGTCCATGGCTTTTATCCATTTTATCCTGTTTAATAAGGCTCAGTATTTTAAATTACTTTTTGACTGGAATAACAACAAACTCCAAGGCAAACTGTATGAAGAGAAGGATGGAAAATGAAATTAAAGGAAGAACCCAGAACAGAGGACCATAAGGGCTCAGAAAAGCTCTACTAGCCCTAAGCATTGTTTTACCTTGCTCAGCATTATGTCATAGCAGCAGAAAATGTTGTTTAGACAGTGCATGCAAGCCTGACACTGTTTGGGGTCCATTCCCCCCACACCCAGCACATGCAGTCATTAGAATGAGCTGTTAGACAGCATACCCATGATTGTTGCCTTTGGTACATGCTTATAAACCTTTTCCACAGATTTAGCTAATCCGTCTTTCAACTGCCTTCATAAGATCTTGTGCTAAAAAATTTTTGAAATTCTCTACCTAGTGTGTAAAATAGGATTTTCTTTCATCCCTTTAAAATCAATTTCCTCTTAACTTTTCCTTACTTTTTAGTATACTGTCAAATTCAATCAATAACAGTTCTGTTTCAATTTTATTCACAACCTTCATGATTTTGTAATAATTACCAGTATCTCTCCTCAGCTTTTTCCAGTTCAGATTTAGGTATTTTCCTACTAGTTTCTCTCTAATAAGAGAGTTGTTCTGTCCCTAAATAATTTTGCTTGCCTTTGTATCCATTCAAACCCCATGTCCCTCCCATTTCAAACAATACTCAAGATGTGAAAAGGACACAACACTCCTCATAGCTGAAATTAAATGTACTTACATTCGGTTTTTCAGAAGAGCTAGCAGAACCCTTTCTTTTCCTCCTGTATTTCTAAGCCAGTACTAATAGCAGGCATTTGATTTAGTTTATCACCTTAATATAATACAGATCCTGGAATCATATTGTTTTGTAGGTCATCTTAACACTGGTAATGATGCATAAAGGCAGTAATCTGCAGCAGTTTTCACCCTTCTCCCACGTTCTGAAAGGTGGTCGGATCTAAAAATCAAAAGAAAAATGTGTGCTTGGAGGGGAGAGGTAGATAAGTACAGCATGATGTACACTAAAGTTTGTGGCTAGTGAAGATCAGGGCAGGAAAAAATGTACCTTTCTTTCCAAGAGTCCTGTCTCGTAGAGTGTGCATTGCAATCAGAAGTTAAATGCCTCTTCCTGCTGACATGGGAGTAAGCTCTAACTATGTGTTCATCTGGTGACTAGTTAAGCATTTCAAAGGAATTTACTCACACTACAAATAAATCTTGCTTGGATCTACCAGAGTTGCACATGAACGATGCATCCTTTATTCCTCAAGAAATCTTGTTTCTAAGCATTTTCTTTGTGTCTTGGGGCATATTGTCTGTGAGCCACCTCCCTTGCCCGGCTGGCAGTGCTGTGCCTGATGCCCCCCAGGACATGGTTGGCCCTCCTGGCTGCCAGGGCACTGCTGGCTCATGTTTAACTTGCCATCGCTAAATTGCAAGCTAAATGCAATCCTTGTTGCACTTAAGAAAGTATCATGTCCCCAAAATGAAACTATTAAGTTAAACTGCTTACGTTCAAGCTGTTTGCAAAGATATAATTTTCTTCTTATGTTCTTGCTTTTCAGATTTCAGCTAGCTCCATATAAACACAGGATACAGTCTGCTTTTGTTTTCTTCTGGCTTTTTTAGCAATAAAGGCCATTTTCAACAGACAACTGAATTGGAAACACCGTAAGTCTAAAAGAAAAAGAAATTAAAACAGTCTAAGCAGTGATTTATGTGAAACATGAATATATTGTCTTCATTTTTGTAGTGGCTGCTTTCAGGTGCTGTTAACACACCAGCAGCATACTATACTGGAATAATGTATTGAGAATGTTTACTTGCAAGATAGTGACACAGCATGTCATGCCGATAAAGGGTTGAGAAATGCTCCACGAATAAGGGAGTCACTGCCCAAGGGAGTTTAGAGCTGCTACTCATTGCACCAAGCACCCAACAAAGCTTCTTTGGTTAAGATTAGTCTAATACTCTCCAGAATCTCTGAGCCTGTACCAAAATAGAAACTGCCTAAACTAGGAAATGCTGGACATATATATAGACACATCCTACCTTGTTAGTCCTGGCTGATTCTGTTGGCTAGGCTTGCCAGAGTAATATACCCACTATACTACTTCCATTATTAACATAGTTCAGCAAAGAGCTGCTGTGGAGGGAGCCAGTGTGAAGGACTAGATAAAGATACTAACTTCCTTTGGAGACTGAGGTACTATTGTCTTATTTTCCAGCATGAATTCAGGTGCTGTTTAGGAGAGATGGGATAATTGAACCGACAGGCACTGACACCGGCAGCTGCAGAAGCAGCGCTGCACACGAGAGAAGATGTGCCTTGTCACAGGGGTTTGCACAGATGTGACAGTAAGGGCAGTACTGCACACTACAACAGTGGGCATGCTACCACTACGACGTAACACTGCTTGAAGGTGGTAACTCTGAATGTATACACCAAGCCAGCCTTTGTCCTGTTAGCCTGCCCAAAACACAGTCTTTGCCTGTACAAAGACATTTGCTGACAGCTTCCTTTACAGTACTGCTGTTCTCAGTCATCCGTAAGAGAAAATCCTGTTGGTTTGGCTGTTGACTAAGAAAATACTTTGCTGTTTGGGATGCACTGGGGTCATCACTGATGAAATTTTTAAGGTTCCATTCATCAAGAAAATGGGCATTTGTGCTTTTAGGTCTGATGTCTTGTTACAGTGGCTACAACCTAGAACACTTTGTAAAAGCACATGATTCCAGCAGCTCGAAGAGGAATCTGGCCTTGTTCAACCACAGGAAACTGAAGAGAGCACTTGTATGCTTGGCCATGTTCCATGATTTTTTATTTAAATATTCCTATCAAGTAAGTGATCTTGAATTTCAATTTCTAGCCTTAGCTCTAACTCAAACTGGGAACTCATCCAGGATACTGCCCAAGGCTGAGAACCTTAAACTGATGTGTAAAACACCTTCACAGGTAGTCAGTTTAGCAAAGAATCCATTTAATTTGATAAGAATGGAGCTCTTAGATCGTGTATTGCAGAGGACCATACACGAAACATTAAGGATCACAACAGCATAATAAAAAAAATATTATCAAGACAAAGAATTAATTAGTTTGATTACATATTATTGTACAAATATGGAAGACAGCTGCAACACTGTCACTTAAAACCTACCAAGCTTTCATTCTCGGTATGGTAATTGAGCCAATGAATATTCATGAACTGTAACTTGCAGTGATTCCACGGTTCATTTGTCAGCTTTGTGATTTGCAACATTGCCATAAAAATCCAGACTAGTAGAAAACGTCAAAGAAAACTAACAGACTGTGCAAATTTCCCTTCTTTCCAGATTATCTCTTACTCCCTATGCAGCAGTAAAGTACTATACTGAAGATCCTGATCAGATTTAAATTCATGTCCTTTTAAACAGGAAAGAACAGACCACAAAAGAAGTTTATCGTTTAAAGCTCTATGTTATTTGTACTTTTTTCTGATTCATCACAGTTTAGAGAACTGGCTTTAATTTTTTTGCTTAAAAAGATAGCACTTTCAATTGTCCTTACTTATCCTAACTTATATACTACAAACATACACTAAAGATAAAACAGTAAAATTACTGAACGTTCCAAGTATTGCACGTATAACTTTGCATAATGGTTGTTTAATCTTGGCAATAATTCTTGATTACTTCCTTAACAGTTTAATAAAAAGTGCTGAATTAATATTTAATATAGAAAAAAAAGCCCTTCTAATAAAAATAAAAATGTACAACTAGATAATAAGTGAGTTATACTGTATAATTTGAAAATATTTCTATGTCCTGAAGTTATTCATCAGTGAAATAAGTCATTTTAGTTTGTTACGAGAGACTTTAACAATGTTTTTTTTAATAATAAATTGTGGGATATGCACACAAGATAAAATTACTGGAACCTTTGCTGAATTTATAAGACCGTAATGGATTTCCCCGACAAAATTTGCGTAAGTGCAATATATGCCATTCCAAAACCAATTTAAATACACAAAATAACTCACTGGTTGGGACTGATACTTGCCATGAAAAATCCATCACAATACATCTCAAATTTCCTTGAGACACTTTCTCAAGGAAAGAGAAAGTACATCAGCTAGATGTTCACAAATTATTGGACTGGAATCCACTAACTCACCTCATCTATCATATTTCTGTAAGGCTCCAGTCCTGCCAGTTACTGCACGATGTACAGCATACAGCATTTTCCTAGAGCGAGCAGAGCCTACACAGGAGCACAAATAAATCCAGTTTACATTAGGCACAATAAACCCAGCTTACATTTTCAGCAGCAGTGAGTTTCAAACAAATTTCTCAGGAAGCAGCTGTACATGACTACAGGCTTGTTTACAAGTAGCACTTCTACGTCAGTTTTGAAAGTGATATTTAAACTGATTTCGCTAAAGCTGAAAAAAACCCATGTTAAAGTATAACTTACTGTAATATAAAGAAACTTCACATTTCTGATTTTAAACTGACTAAAAGTCAAGTTACATTTTAACGAATATGGGTGTGTCCAGAAGGCACACATCTCTTAAGAGATAAGGTGGCTGAGTGGACGGTGGTTAGAAGGCTGCTATCCTGAAAAGTATTATTAGTTGCCCTATCCTAGGTTTTTGTAGGTCAAGTAACTGGCATTTCAAGCATCCTAAGATTTGAAGGACAAAGTATTTCCATCACGCTGCACAGATAAAGACAGTGCTGGAAGTTCATCACTTAGTCACAAAACAAGATTAAAGGATATTTTTAATCTAACTGAGAAGGAATAACAGGCCCATGAAGGACATGCTGCAGGAAATAAGAGCATATTTCTGAAACAAAGCGGATGTTACAGGAACAAAGCAGAGAGACAGTTAAATGTGTTTCTGTTGTTGATGGTAGTAGAAAAATACGTAATCTCTAAGTAAAATAATCAAAAGATACAGTAGAAGAATAGCTTGACATGAATTGATTCAGATCTAAGTCTTACAATCTGGTCTCTGATTAAAAAAGGCAATTATCATGCTGTTTTCTGACCTTGTAATCTATTAATCACTTGTGTTATATAAATATGTATTTGAATAGAAGCAAGTTGGCATATCCCTACCTATTGGCTAAGCATCTGAAGCAATGGAAAATTATAATAAGTGGAATCATAGAATGCTTTGGGCTAGAAAGGACCTTAAAGATCATCTAGTTCCAACTGCCCCATCATGAGTGCTAGATCAAGTGAAACACTCAACATCTTCAGAATACCAAACATACAGATTTTTACTAATGTTCTGAGCACCTATTAAAGCACTAGTATGGAAGTTCTCAAGATAGTCTCTTAGTAAACAGAGCTGGAAGCCATCCCAGATGAACAACAAATGTAGCTTTTAGTGTTACAGAAAGTGTCTTTTTGCTAGTCAGTAAAATCTATCTCCATGAATGATTTCATACAAATAAACATGTCATATTTCAGGCTTGTTTTCAAATGCTGGAAAACCATTATGTAAGCAAGCCTGGAACTTGAATGAATATTTTCTGCAGTAGAACATATTTGGCAATGTCTTATGAAAACATATATTTTCTTTTCCAAGACAAAATAAAGCACTGCTATTAACTGTCAGAATTCCTGACGAAGGAAAGTTACCTGAGTATTTTAGACAGTAAAGAAAAATTTTAAAGGAATCACCCCAGTGGATACATGTGTGAGAGAGAAATACATTTCATAGCCCTCTGAGATACTCAGTGTAATGTATTTAATCCCTTCATGTCTTTGAAAGGACACTATACCTGATTTTGTGAAAGCAGTTATAAAGACAATGGTCTGTTGCTTAAACAACACTGTTATTTCCAAAAACAACGGAGTACACAGGCAGTAGCTGAGAGTCATGTACTTTTTAGATATATTTCAAGCATTTGACATGTTTATTTAAAAGATATGTCATAGAGTCATATTTGATACTCAAGATTTTGAAAATTATTCTTCAACTGAGTGAAGCTCACTTCTTTTCAACTTTGTCACTAGTAACAACAAGAATTAGTAGAAGTACTACAGAGCCTCAAACCAGAAGTCCATGTATAAAATTGCTTTTCCTCTTACAGAGTCTAATAATGGACACTTAAAGAAGTGTACAAACAAGCATATAATGAATGATTCTTCCTTGCTATACCACCCTGTTTTCTTTGAATTAAAGGTTTAGGAGCCACCTAAGCCAGTGGTTGGTCACATTTGGATGACTGTTCAAGACTGTTCAACCTATTCTCCAGAAACATGGCAAATGTATTTCTGACAATAGGCCATCCCATGGAGAAGCTCCTGACTTTATAACCTTCCATACTATTTACCCTTAATCACCCCGTCTCATAATTAAACACTCCTCGTGCATTTAACCTCATTGCACTCAGTAACCCCCTAACAATGTTGCTAATTTTAGCTGTCACCGAACTTGTATTTTAGTTTGACTTTCATAGCACTAAATTTAGTTTCCATTTTATTACATCACAGCTCAGGAGTGGAAGAATCTTCCGCAGGTATCCATACTCAAGCTTGAGTTTTGACAACCATGAATACATGTGAGTCATCAGTAAGCACCATCACTACCTCTTTCTTCCAGGAGATTCACAACTTTTTGAATAGGGCATGATCTATATTCTCCATATGTACTGGATCCTTATAGCAGAGTTGTTAGGCCTGTTCTTCCAATAAAAACCTCCACATTTACTCTTCTGTAAGTTATCATAGCTATCTCCTAATTCTTTCCTTATTAGTTTCTATAAGTCTACCTTATACAAAATTAGATTAGCTTTCTTAAACTACTCAGGAAACACAGAGCTTGTTTTAGAGACTTACGTAGTATTTGTGTCTTGCTATTCCTCTGGCACTGGAAATGTTTTCAAGAACAGATTCTGCAACAGAGCAAACAGGAATTTTTAGTTCTTTCAGAACAACTTCTAGAATACTTTTAAATTTTTTTTTCTTAACCTATGTAAAATTTGAGGAGAATGTAATTAATCTTACAGCGACCTATACCCAGCATAACACTACCAGGGCCTTGTGTTCTTAGGATGGATTAGCCTTCTGTTGTGAGCTTTTGCTCCAAAAAGCAGTGATGGACATGCACATGTGCTGTCTACATGACTACCCACTCATATGATAAATATAATTCTTTGAAATTTTCCATTATTCTTTCTTCATTTGAAGTCTCTCAATCTGTTGTAGTCAATTACATCTTAGCGAAAGTTTAAAGAGACAACAGAAGTACTGTTAGTAATTACACTGATGCTTTCTGATGTGTCAAAGCCATATCGCTTCTAATTGCAACTCCATTTCACTTCCCAGAAATCTGTAAGGAAATAAATGTACCTCATTAAAGTCTGAAAAAAGCCCCATAAAAACAACAGAATGGACATTTACTGAAAGACCAAAAATGGACATTTACAGAAAGACAAGTGATGCAGTCAGTGAAATATCTTCATCCTGACATTATGACAAAAGAGTTGGAAATAAAAGTGATCATATTTGTATCCCCAAGAGGGGTAAGTCTGGTGTGTAAACAAGTTTATGAAATTGAGCCAGGAGAATTCCTGTCAGTTCTTTATCTCTAATGATAATAAGCTAATGTTCTTTGCATTTCTGTAGACTTTTCAATTTTAAGATTTAAAAGCAATTACCTGATCTTGATAATGCTTCTATGAGATAAACACACATTATCCCTTTATAAGCAAGGGAGATGGAGGCACACAGTTTTTTATTTGCCATGTAATGAGCTGATTACCAGAACCACCAGTGAATCATCCACACTTCCTCTCTCTGTGTTGCTAATATTGTTTAAACTGTCCCTAATGTCGTGTATGATGACAAATGCCTACCTGGAACACTGCAGTGATGGTCCTACAAGACTTGTGAGAATGGTGGGGGGAGGTAGAAACAAAAGAGAAACTGAAGAAAATTATCATTATTTTACTAGTTCTGCTTCACTTACAAGTCAAACATAAGAAAAAAATTGTACATACAACCTTGAGCTAGAAAAATAGACAATTTTAGCTGCAGAGAGAAGACCAGGACATTATCTCATTCGTCATCTAAAAAAAAAAATAATGGGTCTGAAGCCGTTCCCTCTCATCCTCACGGCAGGCCATTCCCTCGGGCCCAGGCCGTGCCTCCCAGGGCCTCACGCGTCCTGCCGGGATCAGCCCAGGGGGCAGCGCAGCGCGCCCGTGCTGGAGGAGGC
>WEIT01002542.1:0-10298 GCA_013389985.1 Dryoscopus gambensis | reverse complement strand
GCTGGCTCCTGCAGCTCCCATGGAGGCGGCAGGGAAGGCTTCCAGTGCGTGCAGGGCGGCGGGGCCGGTGCAGGGGGTGCGGCCCAGGGCTGGTGTGGGGTGCGGGCCGTGCAGCCCCCGCCAGGATGATCTCCCGCGTCGGGCAAGGCTGCGGGACTTCGAGCCCGGGGCTCAATGAAAGGGACAGAGGGTTCAGGCAGTCTCCCGTTGCTTTGCGGTGCTGTTCCCTTGTGAGGTTTGGCTACCTCGGACGCCAGCGTGGCTGTCCTGGCAGAGGGAGGGATGGCCAAGCCAAGGAGTCACCCTAGGCTGGGACTGGAAGAGAAATCACACAGTCCAGCCCCTGGCACCGAGTGGGGCTGTGACTATCTCCCAGCCTGAAGACTCCACAAGCCCGCAGAGCCAGCCACCCTCAGTCTCCGAGGCACACACCAAACCTGGGCTCTTCCACTGTGTGAAAGATGCACTCTCCAATGGTCATTTCTCTGCCCAATAACCAGAGTACACCAGGATGGGGAAGATCAGTTGCTTTGTAGTTTCAAGAGGTAACAATAAAAGCTTACTTGTCAGCTGGTCTTTGAGGAAGCCCTGTTCTCAGTGCGTGGATCATGGAATATTGGGATGCCAATGCCAACTTGTCATCTGAATGTGTGGGAAAAAACATTTCTCTATTTTGCAGCTTCTGTAGAAATACCTGGAACCTGACTCAGACAAAGTCCAGAATAATGTAAACGATTCAAATTCTGTTTCTATTAAAAGAGGGATCAAGTCATGAAGTTGAACCATTTCTTCTGAATATGTAGCAAAGTTATGAACAAGAAATTACAAAGTTAGGAACAGTATGGAATTGCAAAAACCTACTGGACAAAACTAATGTTCAGTTAGGAAAAAACCCCTTATTTGGTTGCGCTTGAGCACTAAATGAACCTAAAACTGTAGCATGTGTTTAATTTCAAATACTTTCTCTACCTATTCATAAGTATTTAACAAAAGTGCTGAGATTTTTACATGAAGAATTTACATTTAAATATCTTTCTAAATGTATCTTCCAAGCTTGTATATGGTAGATAGGAAGTTTGGGAAATGGAGTGAGTTTTCTCTTAGAGAATCCTTCAACCATGTTACAAATTAGGTAACTGCAGAAACCAGTCCACTTTCCTTGATGTAAAAAGAGATACTAAAAAGCTGTGATGTAATACTTTGATCTCCTTCTAACATTTATAATTTGAACTTAATACCAAAATCACAACAGGGAAAGAAAATTAGGGGGAGGAGAGAGGTGCTTGTTAAGAGAGTGGTTCAAAGCTGCACCAGCAAAGGTTCAGACTGGACATTAGGAAGCACTTTTCTACTAAGAGGGTGGTCAAACACTGGAACAGGTTTCATAGAGGGGTGGTCAGTGCCCCAAGCCTGAGAGTGTTTAAGAGGTATTTGAACAATGTCCTTAACAAAACAATTTTGTCAGATCTGAATTGATCAGGCAATTGGATTAGATGGTCATTGTAGGAGCCTTCCAACTGAAATAGTCTGGTCTTTCCTGCTCTGAAATAGAAAAGAAATAACCTAGATATTGGTGGTAATCACCACTGCCAGTAACTGGAAGAAGTTGGCTGCTAAAAGTTGTGTTGGATGTGTTTTGGAGGGTGAAAAGTGAGTAACCAGTGCTCCTTTGAAAATGTTTTTAAAAAATAATTGTTGAGACAAGATTTATAAAGATGGCAAGGTTTGGTAGAGTAAAGAGAATAAATTGGGGAAAAGGAGGAGAATGTGACAATAAGTTACAGCTCAAAGCTGCATCCAGCCAGATCTTGAACACTTCCAGGGATAGGGCATCCATGACTTGCTGGGCAACCTGTTCCAGTGTCTCTGCACACTCACAGTCAAGAATTTCTTCCTAACATCTAATTTAAAACTGCCCTTTTTAAATTTAAAGCCATTCCCCCTTGTCCTATCACTACATGATCTTGTAAGAAGTCCTCTAGCTCTCTAATGGCCTCTTGTATTTAAGGTGCCCTAAGTCCCCCTGGAGCCTTTGCTTCTCCAGGCTGAATAACTCCGTATCTCTCAGCCTGTCTTCATAGCACAGGTGTTCCAGCTCACTCATCATTTTGGTGGCCTCCTCTGGACTTGGTTCAGCTACCTAAAACCAGGCTGTGCCAATCCAATACAGTAATTCAGGAATGTTTCATACATTGCATGAGGACAGCATTGGGTGGAGCAGCTGAGATATTAATGACTAAAAATGTTTAAGTGGTATTAAGTTAGATTTATCCATGACATTATGTATCTATGACATAAGATTTACTTATGGTATTGTGAGAAGAAATGGGGCTTACAGAAATTAAAAATAAATTCTGTCCAGATTAGGTGAACTAAAAATTGAACAATTCTTGGTAAACAGCAATTATCAGGTTAGCATTAAGATCATGGATACAGTAGGAAATAGATGGGAGAAATATAAACAGAATGCAGCCAAAGTAGGTGAAGTGGTTTTATGGCAGTCTGTGCAGAATAGGAGAGGGAACTTTTAGCAGCAGCACTCGGTCTGGGAATGAACAGGACTTTTATGCTCGGTTTTTCTTCCTGAACTCTGCGTGTCAGTGATGGAGACAGAAGTGGCAGAGCCCTCATTTCTGATGATCAGCACAACTTGACCTTCCCAAGCATTCACTGGTGTGAACACATCAGCAGCAGCTTGGGGAAGCTCAGTTTGGCGTACTTTAAACACGGAGATCATGTCAAGACTTAGAGTAGACACACTTCACTGATTTTTCACCCGTCCTGGCACTAGGTTGGGAAGTGTTTGTAAAGGTACAAAAGCAGATGCTTGCCATGGAAGTTTATTTGTAATTTCATAGGAGCTTCTGTCAGTGTTCTTAACATTTGCTTAAGAAATGCTGCCAGCTCAGTTTCCATTCTGAATTAGTATGAAAAATAAAATGAACAGAAATTTTTGAATTTGACAAATGGTTTGTTTCCAAAAGTAATGATTTTCAAGCCAGGGGAAAAACAAATGTATGAGAACTGGTTTTGATAGCTGTTTTCTGAATAGCCTGGAGCTATTGATAATAAATATAATCAACAAAAAGCTATTAGTGCATGTTGTACCAAATTGCATAAGATATCAATTAAGAACTGGATTCTGCAGAACTCATTTACTGTGAGATAATTGTTGTAGGCTGTGTTTGTGTCAGAGAGAAGCTAGAGTTCTCATCAGTCTCTAGACCAGATCAAGTAATTGCACCCTAATGTATCCATCCTTCTCTGCTGACCACACCGATGACCTTGGGTGAGTAGTTTAGCTAGATATGGCTGCATTTTAGATACTTACATTATGTGAGATGAATTCCATCCCCTTCAGGTGCCTTAGATAGCTGAGCCTATGTATGAAAGAGATTATGTTGTCATTGCAAGTGGTAATGATTAAGAACAAGGAAAATCAGGCACCATTTATTTCTGAAAATGAGAGGAAAAATCCCACATCACACACATCAGTATGAAACACTTATGTTAGACATCAGTGCTGAGGTGTGTTCTCCACTCTGAATCTCACTTAAAAGCAGCATTCACAATAGGCAATTCTTTTCTTACTCCAAGCACTGAACTGACAGTGATTTTAAGTATACAGGACTTTTTGAAAAGAAAAGAGAAACATGCAAACAATTTACCTGAGCAGAAACACTGGGATTTGGGATTAAGTATTGAAAGGGGTAACGGCCTTCCTTCTCTTGTGGAGTTTAACCAAGTGCAACCCAGCCCTCTTCTGTGTCTGAGCAATGTGTGAGGTTGAGGTGTGTGGGCAATGGCTTATTCATATCCAGTGTCAGGTCCAAATGACAAATGCAGAGAAGTTGGTGCTCAGATGCATTGGTCTCTTCCCAGTGGCTGTTCAGTTGTTTGAGATACTGTAGGCTGAATGATGTGTCCTTGCTCTGGCAGTGCTGCCCCATGCTGCAAACAGCAGGTAATGATGACAGTGGCTGCCAGGTGTGAGCAGGTCTGGTCAGGGCTATGGCTCTCAGCCCCTGTCCCCAGGTGTGAGCACCACTGCACTGGCTCACTCTGCACTCACTTGTTTTCACTGCTGTTCTCACCACAGTGCTCTCTGTCTTTCTATCAGAGGCATTTTGGATCAGTCTATGTGGTCTCTCAGTACCTTGCAGGGGGATCAGCAACAATACTTCATGTCTAGCCTGTGATACTGTCCAATTCTTGTTCAGTCATGATGTTCAGTCCAACTACAGAGTAGCTGGACATAAAAATAAACATATATCAAAATATTTGCATATGATAACACATAGAGATGGCTTGCAGAGCAGCCTGACTGCTGAGCTCTCTGTGCCTCCTGCGTGGTGGTGATACCAGCCAGGGTTCTCCTCTGAAGGTCCCAGGCTGTATTGAATTTGGTCACCAGAATACTTCTGTTATGAACCCCTAGTTTTTATAGTTAACTTACAAATACCTTTAAAAAAATTAGTCTCTTCTGTTTTATGTTTCCTTTTTTCTTTTGAGAAAGGTAACTTTAATTTATTGGATTCACTAAGCTGGGCATAAATACAGTAGGAGCCAGCAGCATGTACTGTTTGCAAACATAGACCAGGAAAAGTGCTTTCCCTACTCACTCATCCAAAGGGCAAGCAGAACCGTGTATTCCCAGATATCTCTAGTACATACCAGGAAACAATTTTATCTGTAGTCATCTCCATGGGAAGCAGGTGGTGTTTTTCTCATTTGCACATTTTTGTGCAAAGCTCTCCCAGCTATTTCCTATTTCCTCCTGAAAATGGCAATGACTTTCTTTATCGCAAGGAGTTGGTATTACAGGACTTACTGTAGTAACTTAAGGAACTTTTATCTGAAGGCTGTTATATCTGGGCTTTACAAAGTGTTCAAATTACATAAATTGTAAAATATACTTTTGGTTTACTTAATTTTTAACTCTATTTTAAATAAGCTGTGGATGGGAGTTTGGGGTTTGGGTTTCTTTTGTGGTGGGAGTTTTGTTTTTATTTGGTGTTGTGTTTTGTTTTGAACCAGGTCTTGGTTAAAAGATCTTATGTCTGTATGAAATTACTTGGTTAAGTAAGAAGGGGAAAGCTATGCAATCTTCAGACATCTTCCTATATCTGCTTTTGGTGAGAGTTCTTTACCAGCTTAGCCAAAGGTGTAGAATAATATGTGGAAGAATGTGTGTCCATTCAGCAAAGGAGGGCTGGGGGAAAAATTGAGCTCTCAGGAGGAAATGTTACCAAGGGTGACCCATGTTTTAAGATAGCCCTTGTTAAAGCATCTGAAATAAGTATTCCTAGAGGAAGGGGGTACTTCCATTCTAAGTAACTATCAATAACATTTTAAATTAGAAGCCTTTATTGCTTGATGGATATCTAGAAGAAATGTAAAAAATAGAGGTAATTTAAGTATGTTCTCCAGCTGCTCAGGCATACACACGGATGTCCTGGTGCAGAAACCTATTCTACTTATTCCAGAGATTTTCTTCCCTTGCAGAGATTTTTATTTTGGCCTCATCTTTTTGTCAGTCAGAGACTGTAAGCATGTGGAGTGAGTGAGTGAGAAATCCGGACAGAAGGGCCTAAGACGGAATCTGTTTCCCACTGCACACATTTGTTGGTAGAAGCTGCTCTGCTCTAGTCTTGCTCCTGCATATGCTTCTTCAGTGAGGCCAGCTAGTGCCACGTGCCCTCTTGTGGCTTGGGGGGAGGTGTTTCCATTCCTCAGGAGGGATGATGCATATCTTAAAATATGCAGAATGATAAACTGGCCCCTGAGGCAAACCCTGCTACTGTGTACAATGGAGGAAAAGCTGAAAACGGTCTAGGCAGCACACTATCAAATGAAATCACAACAAAAAAGAAAGAACATGTTTTCAAAAAGCACATCAGTGATTTTATATCTCTGCATCAAGGAATTACATAATGCACTATGTGATAGCCATTTATTGTACAGGCTTGGATGTAGAAAGGGGCAGCTCTTCATACTGAAAGAATCATTACTGAAATAAAACCCAATGGCAAGATCATCTCCTGTTCTATCTTTATTATTAATTTGAACTGCAGAAAGATACAGCTATTTGCAGATTACTAGAATAGTACAAGGCTGTAGGAAATGGTATAATCAAAAAATTCAGACTAGAGGTAAAATTAAATGAGCCTCCTCAATTTTTTTACAACTTTTTGTCTATTTTTTTTGGTAAGCAAATAATACTTAATGCACAAATGCAGGTATCATAACAGGTTTTACATGAATGAAAAGATGAAGCTGAAAACCTGAAATGAGCAGTGTTTCATAGGTTGGACTTGATGATCACAAAGGTCTTTTACAGCCTAGTTAATTCTGTGATTTTGTGATTCACATCATAGCCTAGATACCACTGAATTAACACATAGGGAAAAACAATTTAAAGTTGTGAGCAATGTGTGTAAAAAAGGAGAATTTCTACACTGAGTTAAATAAAGTGATTTTCACGTAGTAAATACCTGTCAGATTTTCCCCATAATACCTCTGGAGCCAACTTTTCAGCCATGCCCATTTATATGAAAAACACATACACTCCCCAGACTAAACAACTCTGTAACACTTTGGAAGGAATTTTGGAAGATGTATGTGTGTATTTATATAAATCATGAACTCTGTATTTGAGAAGAAAGGACACTATTGTCTGGGTAGGAAAACAAAAAGCTGGGCTAAGGTTTTACTGATTTGTAGCCTGGTTTTTGTTAGATGGATCACATGGACATTTAGTCACACTACATGTCTGTATGTGTGTCTTTTCCTTGAATATCCACAGTTGCTTCTGATCCACTCATTCTGGTTGAAATAGGTGGCAGGTTTTGTCTTTTCCTCCTCAAGTAGAAATAAATTATACTTCCAGTTCCAGTTATAGAGAGGGCTAGAAGAATGAACAGCCAAATGATGCCAGCAGAAAGTACTTTCTCCGTTTTCTCTTCTGTAAGGATATACAATGGATTAACCTTTGAGGTTAAAAAATTTCAGAATCTAGTAATAAATGATACTTCTATAAACAGAAAGCAGAAAAATTCAATGTAGATGTAGATTTTCAGTTCAATATGTGCTTTGGGGTTTTTTTACAGACACCAAACAAAATATCATTAAATCTGATCAAGGCCTAATATTAAAAATATAAATATGAAAGTATATCAGTATTTACTCCAGGATAACCTCTATATCCTATATTGAGATACAGATTAAAAGCTTATTGACTTTTTAAACACTCTCAAAACTAATACTGAGAAACTATGTAACTATATTCCTGTTTTATTTTAGCATGCCCTTATTATTCTGCTTAAAAGGAAGTATGCTTACCTGTATTTTCTGCTGGCATGTCTTTGTTTTCAGGAGCTTTTGGAAGGAAAAAAAATGTTTACTCTGAATGCTTAAAAAAAAAAAAAGAAAGAGGCATTTCAAATTTCCTAAGTACCAGTGTTTCTGACAATTCCTGCTAAATTCCTGTGCTGGTAACAGTTACTCACCCAGAGAGATGGAAAGCATGTGTAAAACTGGTGTAGGATGTTTGGGTCTTTCATTCTAAGAGCATCTGACTTCTTCAGTCAAGATACCCAAAACAACTTGTAGAGACAGATTTCTGTTATTTCAAAAAGTGTTTTCGAATATATTAGTTTCTGAGAAACTCCCCACAGGATCCTTAGTAATTTTAAGGTGTTTCCTGAAAGGACGTCTTGAGGGTTAGTGATGCATCATTAGCATTTTACTTTAGCTGAAATGAGTTTTCCATTATTGTAGCCCCTTCTGTCAGAGAGAGATAACCATTTCATGTGGATGTGGTTTCTATGGTAGTTGAACTTCCTGAACTTAGCAGGTAATAGCAGAATGAACAGAAATACGAAGTTTAACCAAACAGAATGTCCGTATTCTGGACTACTTTGATTTAATCTCAGTTGGTAATCAGACTCATGCCTTTTCTTACAAATGATAATTTTTCTATCAGGATACCACAAGTATTTTATTAAACATCATTCTATCATACAGAGTGTCACAAGATAAAGAGTGTCACAAGATAAAGAGTGTCACAAGAATGTTTGTCATGGTATTCCTGCAATCCATCAGATCAGTGATCAGTAAGGAATCACCAAGCCCAGCATTGTTACAAGACAGTTTGCATTGCGCTCATCAGAACAAGATTTTGTTTGAGAATATAGTCATCTGCAGTTAAACAAAGTGTTGCTTTTGAGCTTAGCTTTTGCCTAAACATAGAGGTCCGAAGTATTTGTGATGGCTGCATGGGGAAGGTGGTACTTCTGGAGGATGTAGGGGAGATGCAGCCTTCTGACAAGGCAGTCAGAAGCAATGTGGGGCTTGTTGGTATTTAGGCAGCCACATCCTGCTTATTAGTCAATTGGTTTTGCACACAAACATAGAATATTTTACATTTCTATGTTATACAATGAAAATACATTATTAGACATTAACATCCTTAATGTACGAGAAATACTACTTACTTTTTCGTTTTTTACAGATATATCCTTTTTTAAAAGAACAGATGTTGGTGTTCCAGGAGCCAGACAATGCACATAGTTCTCCACAGTCTTTATGCCCTTTGTTTGAAGGTTCTCCCACTTTCCAGTTGACAAAATCCATTGCAGATTTATCTGTCCATACCCACTGTCCTAATATTAAAAATAAATATCTATGTATAAAATACGTGGGTTTAGACAAATAGAATGAGTTGTGATGGAGAAAACAAAAATTTATAGCATGAATAGCTAGTTAAATGTTTCAACTATAATTTTAGGCATATTAAAGCATACTTTGAAGTAAACTTTGTGTAATTTTTATATATAGATGTACTTTCAAGTGTACAAAGTTGATTTCTTTTTAAGATAACATGTAATTTCCTATGATAGGGTAACATATGATTAAAGATATTACCTCTGCCACCTTTCTTTAGCCCTATCCAAAAGTTCAGTGATTTGCCGTGGAGTATCTTAATGGTTTCTGACAGAAAGTTTGTTTCACTATAGTCTCCTACCGATACCAAATCAGCACCTGAAAAAATATTAAGGAACACATCACAGTGGCTCACTTTCTTAGAGGTCAAGTCAATAAAGACATAAAAAATATAAAAAAAAATATAAAAGACACCCAACTCTTCCATATTAGTCCCTAGTCTTCTTGTGGGTATTATATCTCTGTATTGTGGGGTTTTTTGAGCATGACTATGTGCTGTATGTATGCAAATCTGCACAAAGATATAGATTTTATGAAATTTTCTGGATTTTTTTCGTCTTTGGTGTTTTAGAGAAGAATAATTGCTCTCCTGCAATACTTTTCGGACAGGTCTGACCACATCCCAGATTGTGGTGCAAGTAGGCTGAAAGAGGTACATATGATATAGTCACCAACATGCCTGTTGCCACTATGGCTCTGTCCCCCATCAGCGGCTTGGCAGCAGTTTTGGCAGTGCCTGATGATAACAGGTTAGGCAGGATGTGCCAGCAGCTGGAGGTTGCAGTCCAGAAGATATCCAGAAGTTGATTTATAATTGCTATATGCCCTGGCATTGCAAATACACAAAGCTGTGTTGGGATCATCAGGAAATGACCACCTTCCTGGCCTGGCCAGGTAGGTAACAGGCAGGCAAAAGTGTAGGAATTTAGAACATGGAGCAGTGTCTGATTGTAACCTTTCATCCTGGTTATTAGTGTAACATTTACTTTTTGTAGTCATTATGTGATTTATCTTTCTACAAAACCACTCCAGGAGTTCTGTTGCTGTAGAGCTGTAGAGCAAAACACCTTTGCAAAGCAACTTTTTCTGTTTACTCAGTTATAGGTCAGTGCTTTCAAATGTATGAGGAAGTGTCTTTAGAAATGTATAGGATGTTTCCTATTCTTAATCGCACTGAAATATGTGTTGCACTGCACTAGTTTTCAGAAATGTGGAGCAAAGTGTCTTTTCCCTTCCGTGATGAAGGTTCTGCTCTTCTCTCCATGAGGGCAGCATGGGGCTGTTCCAGAGCAGGAACTGCGTGGCTGGGTGTGTTTTACTGGTTCGTGAAAGGTAAACAGCTCCTCCATCTCATTTGTTGTCCAGCCAGTGAGATCTACTTATGGAACTGTGCCGTGGAACCAACAAACACAGCTATCCTATGACTTTCTGTCTCCTAGTTTACACTGTGTGTGGATTCCCCTCCTGTTTGGGGAAGGGAAAGCCAATACTGCAGCCTGTGCCTTAGTGGGTCTGTAAAAGTGTTTATCTCTCTATCTCATTACTTTTTGTCATAAAACTAGTAGGAATTTAAT
>WEIT01002541.1:3045-21629 GCA_013389985.1 Dryoscopus gambensis | reverse complement strand
AAGGCTATAGACAGATACTCGCAATTCAGAATGCAAACTGGGAGAAGAGTGTGTTAGTTAAAATTACTGATAAGTAATCTGGAGGGGGAAAGAAAGACAGAAAAAGATATTTTTAAAGTGCTATCAGCTTTTTAAGATTAAATGGAAATTTTCCCAAGTAAGCAATGACATGAAATGGCAATTCAAATATCCTTTTTGTTTACTGAGATGCTTTAAGGCCTTTACCACCTGCTGAGCGCCTGGAAGTACGAATAAGCATTGGAGTGACAGGTTTCACACTGCTATGTCATAGATTTGCACAGCAGGACAGAGTGGTTTCTGACACTAGTGGCTGATCTGTTTTTCAAATAGAAGTGTGCGTTTCAAATTCTGAGAGAAAAAGGTTCTTTTCATCTTTACGGTTCAGAGAATAAATTAATTTTTTGTGTAATCCTTCCTTAAAATTATGAAGTTTCTCCAAATACAGAACATTAAAGGAATATTATACTAGACAATAGCCTGAAGAAAGGAATAGAGTTTAGGAGCTTAAACCCACAAGAAGAATATATGCATTTATATTTGTGAAAATTGCCAGAAACCATTTTTCTATTTATATTGTCTCCTTTAAAACTGGGGTTTTTTATAAGACCAATACAGATACCGCTTGGTGGAAAAAGGGCAAAAGGCACAAAGTAAATCATGGTTTATTCAAATATACTGGGCCAAGGTAGTGTTCCCATGGTGGTAGCCTGACACATTAAGTGTGGAGACATTGGACTAATTCCTTTGATCGTGGCCAAGTTGGACTTACAGCTTTAAATTTAGGCAGTTAATTCTCAGCCTTAGTAAGGAGCAAGCCTTGCATGCCATTCTTTACAGTGACTGTGGGTTGTAAAAATTTAAATTTATTATTATTCAAATGTTCAATTACTGCTTGGCAAGCCTCTAAACAAGTCCATGTACAAGAAATAAAATAAATACAAATTTAAGTTGTTGATTAATTGCCAACAATAATGTTACAGTCGTTGTTAATAACAAATAAGGAGAGAAACATTTAAAATAATTTTTTTTTTTAAATTTGTAGAGCACATAATTTAGGAACTCAGAACTTTCAAATAATGATTAAGATATTGGTATAGAGGCAGCTCTTCTAATTGTTTTTGTAAATAAAATTATGGATACATTGATTGATGTAAGTTTTTGATCACAGACAGTATATCTTGAAAGCCATCAGCAGAATTTAACAGTTGGTTCTTTCATATTTTTTGTGTATAAGGTCAACCATGGAATTAAAAAATAATAGCAAATATTAAGAGTGTGATGTTCACCACACCAAGATAGCTTGGCAACCAAGATGTTCTCAGTAACATAATGCAATATAAAACTGCTCTGATGATGTGTATAAGAAGCTAAAAATTTTATGAGGGTATACAGGGTTACTTGTTTCTCAGATTTAAAGCTGCCCTTGCTGTCCTCTTCACAAGAGAAGAAATAAAAGCCCATCAGGATGCATGCAGCAAGGATTTAATTAAAAAATATTTTGTGCAGGGAAAAAAAATTCTTCTTAAAATTACTGAAACTGAAAAACAAAGCAGTTGCCATGGAATACAGAAGATATGGATTCAATTTCTTTTTTTGAGTTTTTTACCAGGAAGACCTTGAAGTCAAGTGCAACCAAGCCCAAGTGAGTACCTACTGGGTACTTTCTGGACTGAGTGTGAATTATTCTATGCCTGTGTTGTTGATGCTCTTTCGGTTTATGTAAATAAACAGCTGATGGTGTGGAAAACTGAACCTGAGTCTCTTCTTCTTAGGTGAACAAATTAAAAACTAAATAAAACCAACATCTCTTATGCAGCTTCTCAGCTTTTTTTCTATTTTTTTCCTTTTTCTTTTTTTTTTTTCCTGTGGCAGCTACCACCTACTAAAGCCTATGTTGGCTTTTCTTTACTACTATTGCAGAAGAACATAGTATAAGCTACAATTACACCTTCATTTTGGTAGCCAACATACTGTATTGCCTTCATCACTGTAGTTACTTAGTGCCTCCTACTCATAATGTATTTATCCTCACAGTACTCCTATGATGTTGAGCAGATGGTAAAGTGAGTCACTAGGTACAGAGCTTGACTCTTCAAGATCAGACAAGAAGATTGTGATGAAACCAGCCCTGGGCTTCCTTCACTTTTCCGACAGGCTCTCATGTGTTACTGGGAACTGTGAGAGCCTCCCGTCAAGGGAAAATGGACACTGATTATGGATAGTCGATAGTAGACAGGTTCTTCTCCTTTACCTACACCCTTGGGGAAAAAACAAAAGAGAAGTCCTGTGGGCCTTGTCTTATATAAACATCCAGAAGTGGTGGTTCCAGCTTGGCATAGCTGAACAATATTTTAGAGTTCTCAAATTATATTGATTATTAGACTGTTAAAGACAGTTTTAAGGCACACAAAAAGCACGGCTCTCTTGCATTTCCTCTGACTCCAGCACATGTTTGCTCCTACTGAGTTCAACCAACAGATGATTAATTTTAGTCTCTTGGTTCTACTGGCAACTACTACTATCTATCCAAGAAGTGTCTCTTCTTGGATAAGGACACGCGAGCTGTGATGTATTACACTCTTTCCGTGTAGTCTTCTGCATGAGGTACCCATCTGGCAACATTTCTGTGAGATGTGGTGGATATGACTGAACGAGGCAGATTCTTTCCTGGGAATCTTCTCATCCTCCTAGAGTGAGACACCATTGTTTCCTAGTCAACTCATTTGGAAAGTACGTTGTCTCTGACACACCACTGGCAGCCTTTTTTGCGGCGGAGGTGAAGATACCTCATTTGACACTCTTAAGTGATTTTTAGCTTCCACATTATTAAACATGTATTCCATTAGCCATCTAGCATAGCAGTCACATGTTAATTTGTGTAAAACGTAAATGCCTCAGCATGATATGGGAAAGGTTCCCAGAATGTACAAAAAAAAAGACTTTGGTATTTAGTGATAACCTGACAAAATGGGAGCAGAATACAGTTTATTAAAGCATGTCAGGTGCTATCTTTTCCCAGCAGTCCCTAGATTCTGATTTCTTTCTCTTTTCTGCCTTCTGTTGTAGCCCCTCTTATTTTACCTGTTATATTCACAGGGAAAATGATTTAATTATGGAACTTCATTTTTTTACTATGGATAGTAAGAAACTTTTTTATGCAATAAGTTTCTTTGGGATTTTAGTTTTATATTGTTCTTATATTTTAAACATTTGTAGGGAAATGGAGATTTCAGAGAATATGCTAGTTCTGATACTTTTGGTATAGATGGTTAATGTAATTTAGCATGACTCTAATGATCAAAATATATTAAATTGAAATGTTGATACTTTTCACACCAAATTTCAAAAAAAATCACATCAGAAATCTAAAATTAGGGAGAAAAATATCTAGAATTTTTAAGTTAGGATAAATTATTAAGGCATTTTGTCTAACTTCATTATTTTTTATTTTATTTGGATTAACGAAAATCTCTAATTTTGATTTATCATGCTATTTGGAGTGGAAAGAATAATTAAAATCTAGAAGTTTTTATGAGGAAAAAACTCCATTTTCTTCTATAATTTATTTCACAATCTATCCAATAAGTTCTTGGTGTAAATTTTGACATTGAGGCATATCAACCACCAGGCGATCTCTCTGGAAGAAGTGATATTGCAGCTGATAGTGTGGGAGGGAAGATGTTTACTGGTTCTGCATGAAAAGCCTGGCAAAGTAACATATGGGAGGGTATAAGACGGTAAAGATAACCCATAGCCTTAAGGTTGAGATNTTCCTAAATAATTTCACCTGAAATCAGCAACTTTAAGCAATAATTGATGTAGAATATTGTGGAATTCTCAGAATATTTTTGCAAATTATTTTCAATATTTTAAATATGTTATTTTATTTCGTGTTTACTTGGGAATTTACTGAGAATTAGAATCAATAATACTTAGAATTATTTTTAATATAATACTAAGTAGGAGAAGAATTTATTAGACATAGTGAAAACTTACATGACCAAGTTTATCTTTAAACTTGCAATTCAATAATACTTTAGGGGGTTATACTGAAAGGAATAAGAGGAAACTTTACCAAAATCCCTTCTGTCTATAGCATCTTTTCGTGTGCTACTCCATGACATTTCATTTCCCTCTTCTTTGACAGAATTTACTCTCTACAGTGATAGATGTCAGACTTTACCCTGTCCTTTAATGCTAAGGTAGTCATCTAAGGGCATGGAAAACATCAGAGGCTGCTAGTTTTCTATTAATTTATTTCCAAGTACTAATATTTTTTGAAGGTTGCAGAATACCTGCATGTGAATTAATATGTGTTTAAATGTTATTGCAATGCATGTAAAGTTTGTCAGTCCCCTCTGAAGCTTCTCTGTATTTCTAAAATCCCAGGGCAGTTGTAGGAATAAGTAAAAGTCTGCTTGGGAAGAAGTCACCACATACAGTATGGAAGAGGGGTAGATTTTAGATGGCACACTGCAGCTTTGGGGCCAGGAGCTGAGAGGCCTTCTTCTTGAGGAAGACAGTTGGGGAAGAGTGCAGTTCTTTGCCCTCCAGGAGGTCCAGATAAGCAGGAAGTGATCTACACTGGCAAATTCTGCCAAGATTAGATCAGTAGGGCAACTGGCAATAAACATAATCCTAGGTTTAAGAAATAAACCTGCAGTTCAGCAAACTGTTCTAGTTGGGTTGCTGAGATCTGCCCTAGGGAATTTGCACTGAAGTATAAAACATATGATACAATGGTGCAGAACAAATTACATTTAAAATAAATGAAGGAAAGGACATCAAAATGCTCAGAAATGCCAAGCTTGGTAGAAAAATAATCACAGGAGATGAGCTGAGTTAGCACTAATAAGTTAACAAGCATGGTATTTAGTCTTCAAGCAAGTGAGCGGTTGATACAGAAAAAAATTAATGTCCTGTTCTCCATGGCCTCTGGAGGTTAGTCAAGATGTGGGTATAGTTACTCCTGCTTTTGGACAGGTCCGTTGGTCATAACCCTTTCCACCATACATTTTGTGAGGATGAATCCAGATATCATCACTAAAAGGAAGGAAAACTGAGAAAGTGAGGAGTTTGGTAGTTTAAAGCTTTTGTTGAGAGACGTCACATTGAAACTAAAAAAAGAAATAGAAACCAAACAATTGAGGGCTGATATTAAGGCAGGTCACTTGCAAGGGACGTGAGCTAGGTGGCAGGTGACCAGCAGCTCCTTAGTGTCCCACCAAGGAAGAGTTGATGATGGTATGGTTTCTGATGTGATGACGGAGGATGGAAAGTAATTTTGGGGGGAAAGATCCTTGAAATTGTTTGTCTCAACTGCTCTCTTCAAAATCTGCAATCTCAAAATCAAGGGAATGCTGCAAAATGTACAAGGTTCAAAGATAACAAAATGAAAGAATGTCTTGAGAGTACTAGATTCTGGGGAACCTAATTCTGTCATCACTTTCTGTGGGAAGAGAATAATAAACTTGTATTGATTTCATTATTTAGCATTCAAAGGATGTGCAGGAAATGCTTTTCAGGAGTTTCAGTGAGATGCATCTTTGTTCCAAGAAATCTTACTCTCCAAGTTTCAAATATGACAAGATGAATGCGGATGACATGAAGTAAGAAAGATGCTGGGGTAAAGAGGACCAAAGAGCACAGTGATGAAGTGTTACAGGGCTCAGGTTAGGCATAAGAATAAATTGTGTAAGATAATAAAGAAAAATAGAATGGTGACAGTGCTGTTTTGCCTACTCTGGTCAATAAATAATTTCAGTAATGTTGTGAGTATCATCCATCTTTATATACCGCATCAAGGGGGACCAAAGACCTAAGACCTGTTGCTTCCTGGCTTCCTTCAGAGCCTCTCCTCGCGTGCATGGTGGCATCTCTGCTCCCTTCGCCCAGTGCCCTCCTTGATTAATCAAACTGTCTTGTCCTTCCCCATCACCACTGCAGTGCCAGAAGCCAGGCTCTGCTGAAGGGGATGGGCAACATGCCACAGGTTTCAGCATAGCCAAGATTTTGCTTGAGCTAAGAGTAGAGTTATGCCATGTTTGGCAGGCAAGCCCTGCTCACTCCATCTGCCAGAGTGGCAGCAAGGGAAGCATCTGGAAATAGAGTCGGTACTTCCGTCTTCCCCTTGCTGGGTGACACTCATTCTGCCAGCCGTGGGGTTGTAGTGGGCACAGAAATAGTATAGAGATAGGTTCAGAATGAAAATCTAGGTAGATAAGCAGACAGCTTTTGGCCAGAGGAGTCATAATACTTTCTGGCAATAGAAACTGTCACAATAGCACCTGCCAAGGGATATAAACAGTTATCAGGCACCAAAATTGCTAAAGAGTTGGAGATAAGGCAGAAAGATAAAACTAAAAATTGAAACATGAGCTGTGAATACTCTAGGGTATCTCATGAGAAAATCAGAAGCATTTAGTTTGTTTTTCCCACCTAATGTGGCAGATCCTGCATGGTCATTCTTGACTGTGGTGTTCATGATTTCAGAGAACTTGCCATTAAAAAAAATATATAATTTATTTTCTTGAACCACTTACACTATTCCATCTACTCATTATTAGGAATACAAATGTTTCTTTCATGTTTTAAATTAAAAATGGCAAGCTTATTAATGATAGAGAAACTCTACAAAATTATTCATTTTGAAATATTAACATTGAAAACCTTTTCCCAGAATTTTATAAAGCAAACACTCCACAGTGATGTTTTGTTGCCAGATTTTGATTTTTGATTAAGACAGGCTTATGAGATGATTTTTTTTACCAAATCACTAATTCTCTTTTGAACACGGCTATTCTTTAGACTTTAAAATGCAAATTAAATATAAACTAAGAGAGGCTTCATTTGTTGTAAGAGAATATCAAAACCACATGTAATTTTTTTAAAATTAAAAATTCATTTATCTGACAGCTTAAAAAAAAACTTTTATGTCAAATTTGAGTAGACTAATTTGGTTCAAAACACTTGGAAATGAACATTTACTCTTTTTAAAATAAAAGCTGATTTTTATGCCTTTGTAGTATTGAAGACAAAGAAAAATTAGATATTATATTATCTCACCCATCTAATTGTGAAATGACCTTTTTGTTTAGAAATAACTTTCCTATAAATCTTCATTTGCAACTACAAAGGGTGCACATGACTAAAAAAAACCAGCAGTCATGATATATAAATCTATTGCACTCTAAAATGGTTATTACATCCAATTCCTTTTGGGTTCAGGTATTTGTTCAGCTTTTTTAACATCTAAAAGTATGGCCACCTACTCTATCTGATCCTGATCCCTTTAAAGCCCACTTTTCCACTGAAAATGTGTTTCAGCTTTCAGGTGGAGCAATGAGATGTGCTACAGACACTCCATGCTCAGTTTCAAGCTCAAGTCACTTCAAGCTCCTCAATAGGCCAGGGCAAAGAATCAAGTTGCCTTGTATATGCCTTTTTTTTTTTTTTTTAAATCTTTGGAAGTCAGATTTTTGGGAAATAGGTTTTGGACAAGACTCTGACTAAGGACCAGGGGACATTGGAGATGGTGCAGGGGTTATGGAGAGTCTTTGTGTTTTGTCTCCATAGCACAAAATGTTCTCGGGTAGTTGAGGGAGCTTTTTGCTGAATATCTTTTTTATGGAAGTGTGGAAAACTCCCCTTGCTTGAAATATTCTCCTCATTCCCAATGAGCAGATCTCTGTTCTCTTCTTCCTACTTCCCCTCCTTCTACCTACCTCCTCACCCCTGCCAAATCATAGCTTCAGGTTAGTATTTGCGAGCAATTTATATAATATGTGAGTGAACTAAGCTTATCTCTGCTGCAAAATTAATGCAAAAATCTTTTAATTTTACATTGAAATATATGACCTTACAGGGGAGTTTGAAGCAGGTCCCTCTTGGTGCTTTCTTAAATTAGGGCATCAGGCCGCAATCCTGGGGATATACTGAGTACTGAAATGGTTGTACAATTAATATCAATATAATTCCATCTCTCTATCTCTCAGTATAAAACTAATAAGTTGATATATTGATATTAATTGACCTGAGAGCAATCTGATCTAATGAAAGTTCTTCCCACGAGGAAGTCCATGTGTCAAAACACAAATATTTGCTTAATTCACCTTTATTTCCCATTTGAGGTGTATACACTTCCTGTGGATACCATAGTGCTGCGTAGAGACAATTTGAGTACTTAAAGCAGCGTACGTGTGCCCTACTTGTTTTTTAGGGCAGGCATGGTTGATACTTTGGTTGTACAGCATAAATACGAGTGGCATTAACCTTCTGCACACCCCAAATGCTATTTTTAAGAAAAACTGCAGTTTGAAATTTCATATAGAATGGAGAATATGTTATATTAGTGACAACCCAAAATGTTTTAATGTTTACAGAACAAAAGTGGCAATATGTATATTATAAAGGTCTAAAGCTTAACTCTGATTGCTTATAATTTTTACACAAGTATATTTACATAATTAACCCTGTGCTTATTTCAGAGAAAGCAACCCAGTGGTTATGATTAAATAGCTTTCTCCTGAATTTCTAGACAGAAATTCGTGACTTGAACATTTTTAATATACCCTGCTAATATTTGGAATGGCACTTTTAAAACAAGTGTAATCAGTCAGTTAAATAGATGATTTGTTTTTAACTTGACAGAAAGCTTATTCTATACCAAAAATTAAATTCTCTAATTTCTGACAGGATGCTTTGACTAAACTGCTTCATTTCCCCTTCCAGCCTGGAAAGTTGAACTCAGACTTTCCTCTAAAACTGTGCTCATCAGTTCCATAACACCACAGAAATTCTTATTTTGTTAGAGAGATACTCTTTTATAAGTTAGAAATTCAGAGCTTTCACTTAGAACTGTTTGAAAAATTATCTAATCACGTTCTGATATGCATTCTTTATTGACAACTGAAGCTGTATATAACACAGGCTTACAAAAGGCATTTAAGCAGCCTTTGCCTGGAAGTGAGAAACCTGTGGAGCTATATCAGCTGTGGAAGATATAGAGATAAAATCCATCCAAAATAGAAAGCAGAAAGATAAATCATCTCAGGAAGAACAAGTAACCAAAATTATATTTGAAATCCTCAGTTGTAAAATTACTGTCTTTTACTGCCTAGCCTGGAAAAAAAAAACAATAAACGTGAGACACCTGTGCCAACAGAGAGTGATTTTTTTGATCAGTAGGCCAACATTGGCTCCTTTTTTTGTTCCACCTCCTGTTTAGCTAAAGATGGGACAGGGAGGAAATGTAGTAAATAACACAGAATGGAAACATTATTTGTAAAATATTTAAAAACACATATGTTATATTTATTTTTCTCTCTGTCTACGTTTTTTGTAAAAAAGCCTTATTGACTTCTGTGAATGAAAGAAGCAAGAAGATAACAGAGTGTCCTCTTATGGATAGCAAAGGGCTTAGTTTCTTACACTGGGACCTGCAGGCAGTCAGGAAACAACAGTGCTTCTGGAAGTGTTGGGCCCTCTGTCATTCCAGGATCCTTGGTGGACTGAGTTGAACTTTGTTTCTCATCCTGGATTTTGACTGAAAAGGAATTTTGTGCTATCACAGTCCAGTGCCCATGGGGCCCCCCAGGGAGCCAGCAAGCTCCCCAAGTGTGTCGATACTTGGAACTACTATTTTAATGTTACTTGGGCTTTAGTTCGCAAGTACCAAAAGTCTACAGAAACAGCTTATGCCTTGATAATTTAGGAAGGAACAAAAACATGCAGTCATGCACAATATCCTTTCAGATGAGTCTGTTTGAAGTCAAGCTCGGGTGGGGCTTCCAAATGAGCTGATAAAGACCTGTTCAGATTTCTTCACCTCACATAACCAAATTGCATGCCATGCTGCTAAGAGTGTGCCTTTTTCTGCACAATTGTTTAACATAAACTTCTTAAACACAGCTTATTTATTCTGCCTTCTTATTCTGATGCTAATATGCACTTTGTGAAAACTGAGTATATACGTAAGTTAAAAAGGGCAAGGAAAAAAGGAAATTTTTATTTCTCAACTTATTTATTTATTTATCTATCTATCTATCTATTTATTTATTTATTTATTTATTTATTTATTTATGTGCAATGGTTTGCCTAACAAAATATTTTCAGGTATTGAGACACATCATATCTGAGGTTGGAAGGAGAGATGAAATGGCACACAAATATTTAGTAGACATGTTTGTTTGTGTAAGCAGTTCTAGCAGGCAAAATTTCTCTCTGTTGAAGCTTTTCAGTTAAATTTGTTTGTTGTATTCTTTTTTAAGCCAGCTTTTACTTAGTATGCAGCAGGAATTTGAAGGAAGTAATTTTCTTCGAGCTGCAGCTGAAGTTTTCAAGCAGAATCCTCTAGGGTCAATTTTCAGGGTGTTTTCTTTGACCAAAGATTCTTGTCAAAACCCAAAACAGTCTGTTTTACATATACTCTTGAATATAAGATCTTTAAAAGTCCTTTTAATTCTGAGGAAGGGCAAGGAAATAATAGCCGAAGATAAAGAAGATTTGAGAGAAGAATACTTAAATGAGCAAAAGAAGTAGTTGAATAATTGGATTTTTTTTTATGTTTCTTTTCAGAAGGCCATTCTACTCAATACAGCTTGGCATCTTATTTATCTGGTCTCTGACTGTTCAGACTATTTTTCTTGTTACGTGTCTTTAAATATGAGTAGATTTGTATAGCTCAGTCTTCACACATAAACAGGCATGTGGGTTATCTATGTAAATAAGTTGTTTGCTGGAGTTCCCCAAGCATGAGTGAAGTTAAGAGCATAATTCTGATTCATTTGATTAAAATTGGTGTTAGTTAGTTGTTTTCCACTTGTGTGGCTGAAGTGGTTCAGACAAAAAAATATAGTGAAAGGAGGAAGCAAAAGTTCAAGGACAGACTCAAAAGTAACTTGGAGGTTTGTATTTCTTTTTGCTTTCTCCCGGGGGAAAAAAAAAATTCCTGAATCTGTGTGAGAGAAGACACTGATATTGATTTGGAATTTGTGACCCACTGATCCACGAAAGAAAGTTCTTTTCAAAAATACCATCAGAAGTAGGCTAACTGGGAAATTTACCATGCTGCGTATGGGTTGCTGGTACCTATGTTAAGCTTTAAATAAAATCTGTTACGGAAAATAGTAGGTAGCATTGGGTGGGGAAAGTTAAAGATGGATATCAGAGTTATGACAAAATGGTAATGAAAAGTTTGCAATCATATTTATTCCTCTGACTTCTGTCTGTGGATATATTGCGATTTCCCCAGACTGTAACTTGCAGTTGTCAGTTCTACAGAAAATGTTTCTGTCCCAAGGGCTGCAGCAAGGTCTGTGCTTCTATTCTGACCCTGATTAGCCTCTTGCTTCCCTCCAAGCTGAAATCACAGATCTGTCTGTAAGTTGCAATATACTCTATTCTTGAAAAGAGTTTTAAATGTGGAACAATAATTAGTAACAATCTTTTCCAAACTTTGAAACTGCAAAATGAATAGTGAGATATTTTGAGATACTGTTAGCCAGTGAGTCCAATACATTTATTACACACAAGCTGTTTAAGCAGAACTCATATTTATCCTAAAAATTAAAAAAAAAAGCAATTTCTAAATTGGTTCATTAAATCATGTATGTTTTTTACAGAGGTAGGGCTGTGAATGCAAATATGTCTTAGCATTTGTAATCTTTTGTTGATACTATTTATTCCAAAATTTTCCCTTTATTTTAAATATATTTAATTTTTTTTTCCATTCTACTTGGTACAATCATTAGCTTTTGACAAATATTCAGTTAAAGCAAGGCACATATATCCATCACTCGGTTAATTTTCACTTGTAAAGCCAGAAACAGGCTGGAGTTGAGTTTCTCTTTGTTACCTTGGAAACAAATGGAGGTTTGACTTCAAGCAGCTCTACGCTTGAAATGAGGGGTGGAGCTTTGATGTTGTGGTTCTTATTATGATGCAGAAAGGGAAGGCAGTTCTTGAAGAGAGTCTGCCATCTTGCACTTACAAGGATATGAATCTACTTAACATAATAGCAGCCAGGTAGTTTCATGTAATGGGATGAAAGGGAAATGGGAAAATGGCGTTGCATCAAGTCATTAGCTTTCAGCTTCTGATGTTGGGTTGGGTAGCTCATCCTCCTGCAAAGATGCCTAGACAAAACAGGGTAACTGTTGCTGTCAATTTATTTATCTTCCAAATATGGAAATAAAGTCTGCACTTTTCCTTGCCAATAATTTCCAGTAAAGCATTTTTGCTTACATTAATAACTCATCTACAATTTTCCAATCAGTTCACAGATTAAGTAAAGTCTTCAATGTTTCAGGGAGTGTCTAGTAGGTAATTTTTGTTCCTGCTGAGGCAAGCTTTGAAATTTAATAGAGAATCCCTCTCTATTAAATCATTTGGATAAGAAAACATTTTGAATGGTAGTTCGGATAATGACTATATCAAAATGAGGTATATTATTTAGGATTTTGTAATTTAGTTTCTACTGTTATCTTTTGCTTATGTAATGCGCATAATAATATAGATATATATCATCAAGACAATTTCAAAATAGAAAAAAATAAGTTGTGGTGTACTACTACTTCGTTGAATTTTCCACAATAGAATGAGATAAAGGGCCTTTGGGATTTACAGGGATTTGAATTAATTCTCTCTATACTCTGGCTGTGGTGAGAACTATTAATATACTCATTTTACAGTAAATGTAATTAGGCTTTCATTCCACTATCGTTAATACCTGATCTGTGTGCTACTGTGTGACCCAGGAGTGCTAATTTCATCTGGACAAGGAATGGACACACAGTTATATTACTGGCAAATTAGCCAGAACACATATGCAGAGTTTATATTGACCTCTCACTTTTATGCTGGTTTTTGCTGGGCAGCAGTGGACAGACAGTATTTGAGAAGTCTCAAGCTTGCTAGTGTAAAGCTAATTCACCAAAAAAGCCCTACTTTGAACTCTTTTGAATCAGCAGATGGCATTTCCACATGATAAATGGTTTGCATCATGAATCTGTGATGGTTTTGATCTGACAAGGTATTTTAAAGCTGGATTTGTTTTAGTATCAAATTCCATAATTAGGTATAGCTTTTGGCAACTAGTTAATCTTTTAAAGGAATTCTGTAGGAATAGGAAGAGGGAAGACTAATAACCTGGTTCAGTTTTGTGTCTCTAAACATTGGTTCAACAAAGCTTGTGAGCATGGGTTCTACTAAGCATGTGAATAGTGCTTAAGCAAATGTTACCCTGAGCCAAATAGTACAAATTTGCTCCCAGCTGTGTGATTGATGAATAGTAAGTGATTGGATCATTTTGGATGGATTTTTCTCTTATTATACTCTTTCCTATACTTTCTGATGACCTTGTTTGATTTTACTAAGAGTACTTAAATAAAATTTGGTATGTTCTTGGCATTGTGCACATTAGAGTCATAGATAATTCCCCTAAAATTTGTATTCAATGTAAAAAATGTATATTATCAGGAAAAACATTGAAAAAGGGGGAAAAACACAATAAGGTAAACAGTAGCAATATTTAAATAAACATGACCAAGACTGCAATAATTAGATACACCTTAGAGTTCTCTCTTATTAATATTCTTTGAAATCCACTGCTTCTGCAAGCCTTTGTTTAGGAAAGTATTTTGTATATGATTGTTGTTTATATATGAATAGCAAGCTGTTCACAGGAATTTATAAAATCAGTTCCTAATTTACCTTTCACATTTTATTCTTGCTTCTCAGTATTCTAGTTTCACTTAGAGTGGGTAATGAAAGCAGCCTGCTGTCTGTTTCAGTTAGTTCGAGCTGTAGTCCCCAGCCAGGGTAATTTTATGGTTTACACGTATTAGCAGAGCACTGGCATGCTCAGGTTTCCATTTCAGCAGGAACAAGAAAACCAAATAAGTAAGCTGTTTCGATTGATTTCCTCTGTAAAAAATATCATGACATTACAACTGAGATAAATTTGTACATTAAATAAAAACCAAGCACATGTTTGCTCCAGTCAAACCCAAACCGCTACCAAATAATAGCAGGACTCAATTATGTGAAATGGTTTTATTTTGGTTTGGGGCTTTTTTGCAGGTTTTTTTTGTTGTTGTTGGGGGTTTTTTTTGTTTGTTTGTTTGTTGTTTTGTTTTTGGGTTTTTTGTGTGGATATGGCTTTATATTCTATTTTATAGAATAAACTTTGGAGCTTTCCTATCTCATTCCTAACTCTATTACTAATAAATAGGTGTCTGCTAATTTATGTGTAGTTTTGATCAAGAAAGTTACTGCCTGTGAAAGGGATATTTTAGGACAATGTGCTTCTCAGCCTCATGAGTGGCAGGAACTCAGTGGTGATTCCTCTCACACATCTCAGGCACTAAGGAGATGGATCTCCTGTGTCCATCTACTGTGATGGCAGTAGCTCTCCCACCGCTGCCAGAGTGAGCAGTCCGTGCAGCCAGGCAGTGTGAAGCACCACAGAGCCCTCACTGCATTCCTCCCTCTTACCAGCTGGAGCAGATCCAGAAGAAGATGGTCACATTTTGGTGATACAGAGAACTGGGGAGATTGTCTCACTTCTGCTGGTGGTTGCACTTCGAAGTACTCTTGGCTGAGGATTACTGTTGAATCCTTGCTACCAAATGTGGCATGCTTGAAATTGACCTGGAATTGCAGATCAGGCATTTGTTTCTTGTAATTTCTGGATTGTAAGTGGAAACTGCAGAGCAGTGACATTACCCTACAGCTTTTATAAACCTGCTTCTTTCCCTGCTCAATATGGCCAGTTTAATGGGATGATTCAGGTGACATGTGGGTCTTCCCTGCTTCAGGGAAGCTGGCAGGATAGTCAGACAAATACAGTAGATACATATACTACCATATGGCCATTTTATGGAGTGGTGTGGGATTTTTTTCTGATTAGATCCAAACTTTGACCTTTTAACTACTACTGATTTACTTACACAGTATGTTCTATTGATCTACTTACATCTGAGCTCATTAAGAACATAAAATGAACTACAAGCACAGTAAAATATGGCATTATCGAAACTAACAGAGACATCACATTATGATAAGCCCAATAATAATGTTTATCTAGTTCCCTAGAAGTAGAAGCACTTTGGATGCCTTCTAGCACTCATTCTAGCATCTTCTGCACTGGTTTATCTCCTGCCCCACACATAGTTTCGGTAAATGAAAGCACAGTTTCATTTCTTCTCAGCCAATGAACATGTTCACGGCAATGCTCAAGTGTTGTACCAGCATAAAATGGCAAAAGCATTTATTAAGCGCCCAGAATGTGTGGTGTTATATGCAAAAAATGCCAGGGATCTAGTGGCCAAACATTCATTTAAAAAGTGCTTTACAGTAGCAATACATGTTTTCCTGTTGGATTAGAATAAAACACAATGGCATTGTTTACAGTCATAGTCATTAATCCAATTTAAGAGGTGAGAACATCCCACACAAGGGGTGGTTTAGTTTAGATAATTCCTGTTCAAAGCTGCATGCATTTTTCCACATTCATTTTCCTTCGTATTTCCAGCTATTTATTGGCATAGCTACTCCTGGCACACTGTGGGACAATTCCTCTGAGTTAGGTGATACCATATTATCTCCAACTCTTATGAGGACACTCAGCATTTAGTAAGGTAATTTTCTCCTTCTTTCTTTCTTTCTTTCTTTCTTTCTTTCTTTCTTTCTTTCTTTCTTCCTTTCTTTCCTTTCTTTTCTTTCTTTCTTTCCTTTCTTTCTTTCTTTCCTTTCTTTTTCTTTCTTTCTTTCTTTCTTTCTTTCCTTCTTTCTTTCTTTCTTTCTCTTTCCCTCTCTTTCTCTTTCTTTCTCTGTCTCTTTCTCTTTCTCTCTTTTTCTCTCTCTTTTTCTCTCTCTTTTTCTTTCTTTCTTTTTTCTTTCTCTTTCTCTCTCTTTCCTGTTTGCTTGCACTTGCTTTTTTACTTTCTTACTTTCTTGGGTTTTTGCTTTTCTTACTTCCTTGCTTTGCTTGCTTTTTTGCTTTCTTCCTTCCTCTCCTTCCTTCCTTATTTCAGTGGTGTCCATAACTAACAGGAATACTAGGGAAAAAAAGTATGAAAAGCAGATAAACAAGATTTTTTCATCCAATTAGATGTCTCTTGGTGGTTTTAAATGTAAACTATGCAGAGTTTATTTTATTTTTTAACACAGTCTTAAATAAACCTAACAATTTAAAAAGCCAAGCTAATGTTTTCCAATAAGTTACATAACTGTCAAATGACAAGTAGATGCTTTATCTCAGCCGTTTTATATGTATAGATATCAATATCAGCAATTCTTCTTTCCCTACCAATTTGTTTCATAGCGATCCAGTATTTTTTTATATTTTATGTATGTAAATATTTGTATAGTATATAGATATAGATATCTTAACATTTATATGTGCCATTATAAAACATCTATTCGTATTAGTTTATTATACCCTTTCACTATTAAAATAGCTTAAAACCATGCATTTGTTGTTGTGCATTGACTAAGGTTTAGAAAAAGAGACTAAGAAATACTGCTGACACCATATATTATTCATCATTGACTTCAGAATTCGTCTGTTGAAACATTTGATATTTTCATTCATGTTTTCACTGATCTTATAATGTTATAGATGGAGATGAAAAATTAATGGAAATTATACTTCCTCTGTGGTGTGGTTATACCATCAGGAATGATACTACTTCATTTAGACCAATGTGCTTGGATTCAAAGCCAGAGATCCACTGTAGTCCTGTGTTTGCAGGCTGCAGTGATTGCAAGGAGGAAGTGTCCTGCAGGATGGGAAGCTTCTGGGGGAAAAGTTGAATGGATTCTATAAGGGGTCCATATACAATGTGAGCCAACTAGCCAAATCTTCTTATAGGAAGAGAAAAGCAAGCCAAAACTGGTCGTAGAAGTCTGTAAGAAGCTTACTTGCTTTATGATGTGGAGGAAGGAATTCATATCTGCTGCATGCAGATTCTGGGGGCCTGGCACAATGTCCTTATCCTAAGGTTTTGTGCAGAGCTATGGAGATTTCTGAACACATTTTTGCCAAACACCAAACAAATCAATGACAGTTGCACTGGACTTTTAGCTGCAATTCGTGATTTTGAAAAATTTTACCTCCTTTCTTAAATTCCTTTGTTGTTTAAGGAAAATCCTGAACAGGACAAGCTTGGGCAAAAATTACAGAATTTGACCATTAGCCCTGTCTGACTTGCTTTTCCTATCTCTGCTTGTTGTGTACCCAGTTCCCTTGAGTACCAAAAATTTTGATGAATTAGGTCATATTTGCAAAGCACTTTGAAGTTGGAAGGCAGTGAACAATTATTCAGCATTATAGCTTTATTTTTCATTAGAGTGAGATACTTGCTGTAAAGCAATGAGTGCAATTTAAAGTTACCATCAACGACTACAAAGGACATGTGCTGCTTTTTGCTTTGAAAATATAATTATCATGTGTTAATATAGTCTAGGAAGTAGGCTATCTTCTCACGCACAAACTCTTCTGAAAAATGGTGGAGGAAGCCAGAAGACCTAATTTCCTGTTTGGATTGCTCTGGAATATGTAGCACATGTATGTAGCACAAAAATGGGGAAAGGTAAGTTGTTGCTGATGAGATATGAAAGAAAATGCCTTTGTGCTTTAATTCTGCCTCTAGATTTCCTCAGTTGTTATGCACACTTTGAGAATATATTTCTTATTCTATGAAGTGAAAAGTAGGTATGAATTACAACATGAAAGAAGAAAGAAACAGAAAGATTTTTAAACCTTTTTTGGGGAGTCACCCAATTTTAGTCCTACAGCTCTAGAATCTGTAGCACAATAGAGTCATCGTCTCTTTTGTGCTCCTAGATATCATGATGGTATTAAGAACTATAGGTTTAATGGTAAATTAATATTTCTTGCTCATGCAGATAGTACCAGAACAATACCAACTAGTAATAAGGAGCCCAGGAATGCATATATGTGAGAAAGTCAAAAAGCATACTTCCAGATGGCAATAAAGAGAGTGATTTCCATTCTGTATATATATGCCAATAGCACTATGCACCTGATGCTGTAACTTCTGCCCAAACAAACCTTAATTTTGATATCTAGTTTTTGGATGGTAAAGGTCTATTCGACTTTTCTTACAAGACAAAGAACTGCTGAATGCCGTGTTGGAGCTCTGAAACCTGATGATTGTAATTTATTATAGCTGAGTGGACAGGGATTAGCACTTTTACAAACAGTGATACTGATCAACAATTCCAATTCAGTTATCTGTACCTTAGGAAAAAAATCATAAAGATGGAATACATTTTAATGGATTAATTTCATGTTAGTAGATCACTGCAAACCTGTTAAAAACCCCCACAAAGCTACAAGAAAACACCTCAAATCTAATGTATACTACCAGATACGGTATGCTGATACCTTCCTTCTCCTGAGTGAGTTATTTAGACAGGAGTATTCTGAAGAGAATGTATTGCTTAGTAGGTGTAGGATGCTGAAGAAACAGCTTGTGCTTTTGCATATTTTTGCTCATACTTTTTTTTTTCCCCACAAAGTTTTATACTAAGTATGT
>WEIT01002540.1:230042-243159 GCA_013389985.1 Dryoscopus gambensis | reverse complement strand
GAATAAGAAGTTAAAAATCTATAGAAGAACAGTAATAAGAATTTTAAAATCCATAGAAGAATAGTAATAAGAATTTAAAAACCCATAGGAGGAGAGGAGGAATAGTAATAATAAGGATGTAGAAATAAGTAGGAGAAGAAAAGAAGAAGCAGAATAGTGAGAATAAGGAGAATAAGAAGAATAATTTAGAATTCCACAAATGAAGATAAAATCTAGTAAATAAATAAAATCAGCAAATAATTTCTATTTGTTCCATATTGTATATTTATGTTGCAGTATAGGATACAAAAGCATGAATACACAATAGGTTGAATAGAACAGAGTTCAAATTCCTGAAAAATTTCTCTATTTGCCAAGAAAATTTGTGAGGCACAAGAGCAGAGTCTCTAGATTTCCTTTCTCCTCTCTCCGAGCCATTGATGGATTTTCCACCTCAGTCCCAGGGAGTGCCCTGGGAGCAGCCACTGCTCAGCCCCAGCACCCGCAGGAGAGTCCCTGGCTGCAACCCAGAAAGGTTGGAGCCAGCTGGGATGGGGCTCTGCTCCCAGGGAACCAGGGATGGGATGAGAGGGAACGGCCTCCAGCTGTGCCAGGCGAGGGGCAGGTTGGATACTGGGAGCAATTAATGCCTGGAAAGGGTTTTCCAGCCCAGGGATGGGGTTTGAATGGGATCCTGGAGCAATGGGAGATGCACACAGTGGGATGCTTCCAGGCCGGATTTTGCCATGGAAAACAACCCTTTCCCTGGGTTTGGAATAAACCTGCAGTCAATCCAGGCGCCACGCAGGGCTCTGGGCACAGCAGGGCCATGAGTCCCTGTCGTGGTTTGGCACTGGCCCTACGCAAGGCACCCCCGAGAGTCACTCAGTGACCCTCCCCTGCCACAGCTGGGCAGAGGAGAGAAAAATGTCATGAAGTGGAGTTGAGATAAGGAGCGGCAGAAAAGACTCCAAGGGCAAAACAGCTTAAAGGTACAAAGAGAATTTATTACTGGCAAAATCAGAGGGGGATAATGAGAAGTAAAAGAAACCTTTAAAAACCCACCTTTTTTCCCCCAACCCCTCCCTCCTTCCCACTGACAGCGCAGGGGAAAGGGTGTGGGGGTTTTTGGTCAGTTCTTCCCCCGAGGTTTCCTTTCACTGCTCAGGGAGAGGAGTCCTTGCCCTGCTGCACCGTGGGGTCCCTCCCACAGGACACAGTTCTCCATGAACTTCTCCAGTGTGGCTCCGCTCTCACGAGCAGCAGTCCTGCCAAAACTGCTGCAGCGTGAGTCCCTCCCACGGGCACACAGTGCTCCCAAAACTGCTGCAGTGTGGGTCACTCTTGCCCCGGATGCATCCATCCAAGGCCAGGCTGCTCCAGCCTGGGAGCAGGGCCCCCTCTCTCCACCAGGACTCCCACTGGAGCACAGCTTCCTCCAGGCATCCAGCTGCTCTGGCATGGGCACCTCCCCCACGGGCTGTGGACGGATCTCTGCATCCCCCGTGGATCCCCAGGGGCTGCAGGGGCACAGCTGCTTCACCATGGCCCTCACCATGGCCCTCACCACGGCCTGCAGAAGAATCTCAGCTCCAGCACTTGAGGCACCTCCTGCTCCTCCTTCTTCACTGACTCCAGTGTCTCTGTGTTGTTTCCCTCATATGTTCTCACCTCCTCCTCTTCTCTGGCTGGAAGTAAAAACTGTGTCCCCCTTTGTTTCGATTTTCTTCTTAAATCTGGTATTGCAGAGATGTTACCAGCCTCTCTCATTGGCCCAGCCTTGGCCAGCAGCATGTCCATTTTCAGAGCCATCAGGGATTGGCTCTACCCACAGCTTCTCACAGAAGCCACCTCCGTGGCCCCCCTGCTACCAAAAACCACGCCCTGCAAAACCAACACATGGGGCCAAAGAGATGATTAGAGTGGACCTCTCCTATGAGGAAAGGCTGGACTAGCTGGGGATGTTCACCTGGAGAAGGCTCCAGGGAAACCTCAGAGTCCTTTCCAGTCCCTAAAGTGGCTCCAGGAGAGCTGGAGAGGGACTGTGGATGAAGGCCTGGAGGGACAGGACAAGGGTGAAGGCTTTAAGGTGAAGAAGGGCAGGGATAGATGGAATATTGGGAGGAAATTTTTCCTTGTGAGGGTGATGAGAAGCTGTGGCTGCCCCATCCTTGGAAGTGTCCAAGGATTGGAGCAACCTGACTGTAGTGGAAAGTGTCCCTGCCCATGGCAGAGGGTGGAACGAGATGATGCTTAAGGTTCCCCCCAACTCAAAGCAGTCTGGGATTCTGTGATTTTAAGTTGAGGATACTTGGAATGATTTTGCTTTGTAAAGAAACCTAATTGCCTGATAACTCTTCATTAGCTAGCTAAGATTGCCTGGCAGCTTTCTGTAGTGTAGTGAGTGGCCACAAGTTGGGTATCTGAAAAACAGGGAGGTGTGCGGGGTCAGGAGGGACTTTTGCATGGAAGGATTTAACCGGAGGAGGAGGACGAGCAGGAGAAGAAGGAGAAGGAGGAAGAGGAAGAGGAGGAGGGATTCTTCTGTCGCCAGAACAGCTACAGAGGTGAACGTGCAGGAGAGGGCGCCCAACAGCAAGCAGTAACTTCTGGTGGGACAACATCTCATTAAAACAGGGAGAGAACGGCTGGTTTAAAGTTTGGTTGAGGTTATATTTTGCATAACTTCAGAGACTTAGAGTGGCCAACGAGCATCCATGGTTTTGGTAGCTAGTGCATTCAACATGAGTGAAAATCTGATTGCTGTCACTCATGTCAGCAACTCCAGCCTTCAATCAGTGAGGAGTATAATCTTTACCAGCCCTCTCTAATTAGATGTGTGAGAGCAAACTGGGTAGGCAGTGTACAGCTTCCTTTATTTCTCTTGTGTCACACCACTACCTCAATCCTAGCCATGGATATCACCCTCCACAGTGAGCTAGATCCTTGTTAAACTAAAAAATCCCTTTACAAAGCCTCCACATTGCTTCAGTTAGTGTTGGCTGCCTGTGCTCCCAGAATGTGGAATGAGGTTACAACTTGGGCTGTGTTTATTTTCAGGGCTGTAGCTGTGCATGGCTTTTGCAGAGAACAGAAACATTCGGAGCCAGGACACTGGAGCACTGTCAGGATCTCCTGACTCTTTTTCCATGGCAAATCCAGCATTTGGGGGAACTGCACAGAGTGGCAGCTACTTCTCCCCATCCTGTCTTCAAAGAGAGTGTTCTTCCTAAGCACCTTCCCACTTGGTGGGCTGCCCTTCACCTGCTGGTGCAGGTGCCCGCTTAAGGCCAAGCTGCCACTGGGCTCTCTTTAAACTGAAGATTCAAACTCCAATCCCATTTCCTTGCTATGAGAGCTTACTGGCAAGAAGAGCCCTGTGCACCACTAGTGAGAAGGTTCATAACCCCTCTTGGTGCCTTTCCTGCACCACTGCCTCACCCAGAGCTGCAGTTACAGCCCTGACAAGTTGCTTCTCCTCACTCTCCTTTGCAGACACATCTAACACAGGCACAGCTGTGGTTTGGGCAGCTCATTCTAGTGACTGTTGTCAACTGTGGTGACCACATTTGGGGCTGGTGCTTCATGGGCTCCACCTGGAGCACTGCATCCGGCTCTGGGACCACAGCACAAGGAAGATGTGGGCCTCTTGGAGCCAGAGGAGGCCATGGAGATGCTCCCGGGGCTGGAGCCCCTCTGGGTGGGAGATGTGGGGGTGTTCACCTGGAGAAGAGAAGGCTCCAGGCAGACTTTAGAGCCTCTTCCAGAGCCTAAAGGGGCTCCAGGAGAGCTGGAAAGGGACTGGGGACAAGGGATGGAGGGACAGGACACAGGGATTGGCTGCCCATTGCGAGAGGGCAGGGTTAGATGGGATATTGGGGAGAAATTCTCTCCATCTCTGGAAGTGTCCAAGGCCAGGTTGGACGGGGCTTGGAGCAACCTGGGCAACCTGTGGAAGGTGTCCCTGCCCATGGCAGGGGGTGGCACTGGATAAGCTTTAAAGCCCCTCCCTGCCCAAACCATCCCATGACCCTATGATTCCACATGAACTTTGGTTTATTTTTCCTTCTTTTCAGAGGATTTTCTCTTTGCAAAAGGCAAAACTCTGGAAAGGCTCAAGCTATCACTAAGCCCCACCCCCCCCAGCTTTTTTATGGTGTATTGTTCTTGTCCATGGACTAACAATGCAGCCAGTGCCTTCAGCTGGGGGCCAGCAGCCAAATGGAGACCAGCGATAAAGACAAGGAAGGAGGAGCAAGAGAGAGTTTGACCTCACAACTTTTGTTTAAAGTGCTGGTTCTTTTTAGTATTTCCTCTTGTTATTCTTTAGGTATTTGGGGAAAGAGAAGGGAAACAGAGCCAGACCATTATGTATGCTTAGTCCATAATCTAAACATTTTTATCATCTCTTTATTTTTTTCTTTATTTTATTGGTTGTTTAAACAGAAATATACCAGAGAAATGGAGACAAAATTTTGCGAGATTTTAATTCTGGGCAGTGTCCCAAGTAAAAGGTAATTGTTGGCAGGACTCCGAGGTTTGGTTTGCATATTGCTTTCAGTCCGCAGCAGGGATCCTTACAGCTCAATTATTCTATACAGACAAAATGCTCAAAAAGCTTCATTTTAAAATGGGCTGAGTGGCTGTTGGAGAACTTTAACACCCCTGATTTCAGCCTCCTGCCCACTTCTGTCTTCCTGGGCTCTCTAGTCCTTGACAGAGTACTGAAAGACCCCCCTAATTCTATCCAGCAGTTACTGAAAGATGTGGCAAAAGCCAGCCTTAAGGTGGTTCAACTGCTAAACATCCAGTGTGCCATCAGAAATGAAACAAGGCCACTGCTGCTTCTTCTGTTGGTTATTTAGACAGGCAAGAGCTAATTTGTGCATCTGAACACATCAAGGGAAAACACATTAAGGCTAATACAAACAACTTGCCCCAAGGAGAAATTCTGTCTGGGTTTAAGTGGAAGAAAATCACTGTGAGAACAATTAAATATTGCACTAGGTTGCCAGGGAGGTGGTAAAATTTCCCCCACTGGAAATATTCAAGGTTTGGCTTGACAGAGCTCTGGACAGCTTAACTCAAGGGTCCTGCTTCCAGCAGAAGTTTGGAGCAGATGGGCTCCAGAAGTCCCTTCCAAACTGGATTTTTCTGTGATCTATGATAATACTTTTAATCATTGTGTTTCAAAGTTGGGATAATAGAAGAGTGTTGTTATTTTCTCTCATGAAAATGAGGATTCCAGTGCCTATGTAAATAATAACTTTATTATGAAATAGAAAAATAAGGAAAAGCAAGAGTTGCTTTTCACTTAGAAACATTAGTGCAACTGACTGGTCAAAACCAAACTGGTAAAGTTGAACTGCATAGGTAACAAGGAGAATATAGGTTTCTGCTAAACATCATCAAAAAAGTAATAAAATCATCTCTTCTGATCTGCAGAGGGCTGTTTAAATGCAGTAAATATGCCAGTTCAATACTGCACAGCAAAACAGCTGGGCCTGCAATGGTGGATATGTCTGAAAGCAAGCAAGTTTTCAGTAATTATTATGCTTTCCTATAACAGCCAAACAAACACGGGCATTTAAATTGCTTTGAAAAAAACCCAGAATTACTAGTGATTTCTTAGAGTTTATCAGTCCTAAGTAGATCACTACTATATAGTCAAGGCCACTACTGTTTCTTCTGTTGGTTATTTAGAGAGGCAGAAGAGAACCCAAGGCAGGTACTGTGCTAAAAAAGCAGATTGTCACCCACGCTAGCAACTAGAGAAGCAACACAGTGAGTGTAAGAAAATCAGTAATACACCAGTTAATTACATCTGCACTCCTAAAGGGTACTGAAAAACCTTGTGTCCAGGTTTTATCACCCAAATAAGTCATAGTAATAATTAATTGGAAAGATTTTTGCTGGCTGCTCTGCCATGAGGATGTGCTGGTGCTGCTGAGGAGGTGATGTCCTGCTTCTGTCCAGGCACACTTTGGGTGAGTGGAGGTGAGCTGGAGAGGAGCAGAAGGCTGACAGGATCCCAGGGGTCAGGGGTGTCTCACCCACTGACAGGATTCATGTGGCATTGCTGTGAGGCTGCTCGCTGGGTGGCTTTCCCAGCCCAGGAGCCAGGCTTGGGTGGATGGACTTGTGCTCTCAGCATCTACACTCAGTGAACAGAAAAACTTGTAAACACTTTGTGATCCATCTACTGTAAGTTCAAAACCTCAGAGGGATACGGTTTTTATAGAATTATCTGGAAGGAAAATGAAGCAGATGAGACAATCACTTCAGAGAGGGGAAAATACATCAAAAATCCAAAGTATTCCATTTTGCTTTGTGTGTCTCCTTTTGAACTCTTGCAGTCCCTTCCGTGTGCAGGATGGTTTACCTAATCCCACTTCATTTGCTACATATGCCTTCCTGGATAGGCTCCCAAGGAGAAGCTTCTCCACAGCAAATGGAGACTTGGAACAGGAAAGCTGTGTTTAAACCCCATGCTTGGTCCTAACGAATATACTTGGAATAAAAAGCAACCCAAACCATCTGTGGCGAGAGGAAGCAAATCCAGATGTCATGGGGATTTAGCCCTTTCCTTCATTAATCATGTCTGCAGGATCGTTCAGCTTCTGCAGCCTACGCCTGCTGGACTTTTGAGGGGTTCTTAATAATGCAGGAACAGCAGCTCACTTGGGAAGAAAGTTTCAGTCACATCTTTGATAATCAAATGGAAGCAGAATTTCTTAGTCCTCCAAGCAGAGTCACTATGATTTCCTTAGTTAAGATGGGAAAATGACAAGTTTAATTTCTGGATTTGGCATCTTGCCTCACTAAACTCTGTTCAGAGGCAGTGAGATGCCTCAGCCTTCCTCCCTTACCAGGCTGCCTCCTACAAATCCCACCCTATAAACTTATTTCTACCCCTTAGGAAGGTTTTGGTCTTCCCAGGCAGGTGTGGCTGCCCATTTGAAGCAGTAAAGAACCCACTGGGTCTCCAACAGATGGATTTTCTGCTGAGATCAGCAGATTGGGCCGTGCCTTCTTGTTTGCTGTTCTGTAGCCGTGGGAGCACTGGGCAGTGGGAAGGGCACTCAGCTGTGGTTTATTCACTGGTTTCTGTGTACCACCTCTATTTTCACCCATGAGTCCTGTTTGACAATGAAGAAGCTTCAACAATGAATTTGTGAGGGCCTGTGCATTAGCTGTTTTGACAAGAATGTCCTAACTAATTAAAATACAGCGTCTAATGGCAGCTGAGCAGGAATGATCACCTCATTTGTCATTTAACAGATTTCATAACTAGTTACTAAGCAGAGAAGGAAATGCTGTTTGAATTTACCAAATATGTTTTGTGTATTTAAAAACCAGGAAAGTTCAACACATGTATTTTATTTTAATCTACCTATATACAAACCCATGTAATTTCTTGGCCACTGGGGCAGGCAAATGGAGTGTGCAACAGCTGGAGGTGATTTTCAGCTCTAGGATTCCTTACTTTATAGGAAATAAAACCCAGAATCACATCTTCAAGACTCTGAGTTTTGCATCCCTGTTCAGAGTGTTTATTCCTGTCCCAGATGCCCTCAGTCACGTGGCATGTCCTCACAATCTGTTTCACTCCCTTACCGATTCCCAGCGCTGCTGGGTTTGCTGCACCTCTTTACTTTCCTGTTCTTCTAGATCCAGCATTGCCCCTGCACCCTTCCGGAAGGAGACTCCAACTTCAAAGGGCCACAAGGCTGACATCAAAAGAACAAGCTTGAGAAAGTGTTCCCATCAGGCTCCTGACATGGCAGTGACAGGGCCAGCAGCACTCCCGCAGGAAAACCGGGGCGGGGAGGAGACAAGGCCAGGGAAACTTTTCACCACAGGGCTTGAAGAGAAATTACTTCACATTAAGGTAAGGCAGAGTCTCTTGTTCTTGTGGGGTTACTGGTTTCAGAGGATTTTTTTCACTTAAGTACTCCAGGTGTGCAGTGCTTTCCCTTCTCCACAGCTGCCGCCCGGAGCTGTACTTGGGAGAATCTGTTTATTTGTAGTAAATCAATTTTACAATCTGTTTTAAAAAGCATCTTGACATGCAAGTTGGTAATGTGCCCTAAATACTAACAGATTGTGTATTTGGTTGTAAAGAGTATCACCTGCTCAGAATAGCTTTGCAAGTGTTTGGTTGTACTCCATGAGAACTGGGAACCCAAGAGCCACTGAAGGGCCCTTGTGGATAGAAACCAAAAGAGCAGAGCTCTCTCGAGTGAGTACCATGAGCACTGTGCTGGCCCCCTCAGTTCTGAGAAGGAATTCTAGGGAAGCAGCATTCTTTTGCTGCGCATACCTGGCCCAGCTGCTCAAATCCTCCCACTCCAGAATCTCAGGTGTCAGAAGAGGGAGAAGCTTCTCATCCTCATTACTGGGAAGCTTTTATCATCCCACCCCACTCTTGGACAGTGAAGAAAAGAGAGTTTTTTAACCCCAAGTTTTCTACCTTTCCACTCAAAAGCATTTATTTTTTGAGGCCCAAGATGTATGTTGTTTGGATATTGAGGATGGACATTCTCGATTTGTAGCAATGCTGATGTCTAGGTGAGCCCTGCTGTGGGCTCGGGCTATGTTTGTGTATATGTATTTACTAAATGCAAGTAGAGAAGTACTGAACTTTGCCATGTCACCAAGAATGAATTATCAGAACATTCTATTGCAGGAGTCCCAAAAACCTCTCAGATTATGTATCACATTCAATTCTGTGGGCAGAATCGACATTTCTAAGCAGTTTGCAACCAAGCAGGGTAGAATGATGAATGTCATTTATAATTTGATTTTTTATGAGCACTGGTTTTCAATGAGTATTCCAATGAATGTTGTTGACACGTTGAATGTGAGCAACATAATAAAACATAATTGGGAAGAAAATAAGGAGTAAGAGAGGCAACCAGCAAAGCCTCATTCTGCATTCAATTTTGCACTCAGCAGTCTGATTATATTTTGATCCACATAACCTTTGAAAGGTAGAACTAGAGATAAAATGATATATTTTACCATTATCTGCTATTGAAATATTCCTTTGCCTTGATTTTTCTACTTCATGAGTTGTTCAGACTGCCATCTATACTTTTCAGTTACAAAAATAAGGGGTTTTATCTGATTTCTTCATTTGAATAATGACCATAGACACAATTTTTACCTCTTTCCTGGAACATTCAGTTCATATATGAAGCAGCACTTCATATACTGTCTCCACACCATGCTTCTTCATTTTATCTTGGTATAAGAAAGATACTTTTTATAGCAAGAACAGCCATTCACTGGCACAACCTCCTTAGGGGCGTGCTAGAGTCTTTGTTGCTGAAGTTCTCAAGGTGCAATGGCACGGGGTGTTAGACTCCCTTTCCCTGGAGAGGTTGGGTCTTTTGAGGTCCCTTCCAACCTGGACTGTTCCATGATTCTGGGATTAGGGATTTGTCAAAATCTGCTCTTCTCTTGTGGGTTTTCAGTGCTCCATCCCGATTGGTCTCAGAATTAGGGCAGTAGCTAAAGCATAACCAACTCTTAGCTTTTTTTTTTAAGGCTATTTTATCAAAATGTTATTTTTGGTTCTTCAGCCAGAACAGCTGTGATTCTCTTAGAGTGTCTTCTGCAGCTATATTTTAAGACCTCCTAACCTTTTGAAAATAACTCATAAGAATAACATTTTTGTTTTACTTACATGGAAAGGATTCGGAATATACTTCAACCAACAGTCTGTGCTGAGAAAAGTGCTGTTTTTATTTTATCACACATCTCTCAGGACTACTGTCTGCAACCTGATTTTGACTTTCAGACAATAATTATTCCAAGTTTCCTCTAGCAATAGATGATTATTATTTATTCATTACAGTTGCATTACATCTGCAGCTGGCTGTGTCAACAGCACCTTGTTATGCTGCCTACAAAGTCAGCGGTCTTTAAATGGCTCCTTTCCCCTGGAGAAATCCTATAAGGTAGTTTTGGATAATGAATCATCTCTCCCAATGGATTTCACACACCTTTCACTTTAATGCTTCTGTTTGATAACAAACCATGTCTCTGAGGCAACCGAGAGGGCTGTGGGGGAGCACACACAGGGTGAACCTGCACTCCCTCTGGAGCAAAGAGTACAGCCAAGTGCTCTTGAGCAGCTTGTCTAAGAAGCTGCTTCCTTGGAACATCCCCTTTACAATCACACGAGGAAAAGCAGCCAGCAAGGTGGCCAAGATTTTATCAGTCCCTCTGATGGTGCCTCTGCAGTTTGTCAGCTCTGTGGTTGTGTTAAGGACTGTGTGTTTGACTAACGGCCCCTGGAAGTTCATTGCATGCTGTGCCCATGGGGCTGGGAATGGATCTTGTCATGTCTGGGGCACATCAGGGTTCCATCACAGTGGGAGATCAAAGAGATGAGATTACGGAGACGGCCTCCTTCTCCCTCCCTCCCTCCCTTCCCTCCCTCCCAAAGCAGAATACAGCAGTGACAGTGCACTGCACTTTTTGAGTACCAGAGCTCCCAATACTTCCACTGGCCACCTCGTGGGTCCAGAGCATGAAGAAGCCTGGACTGTGGTGATGTAAGAAACCACCTCTCTCTCCATGTCAATCTGCCACAAGTGAAGTCACGGAGGCAGCAGAGGTAGATCTTCACCCCTTTGTTTGGAAAGAAGGGCTTCACCTGATCCTCTTCACTCAGGAATTCACTTTCATTTTGCCCGTAGGATATAATACAACCTTTAGGATATAGTACAAAACAGGTGTTTAGAGAAGGAATTTTGGCATGTGTAAAGATAAACACAACCCTCAAAGACCAGAATTTCATAGGCGAAAAAGTGGGAAAATACTTGATTTGGCTCTGGTGGTATTTTTGTTTCGATTGTTTTACTTTATCATCAATACCTGCAGTGCAGGTGTCACATCAGCTTAAAATTTAATATGGCAAATTTCTTATCTTAAGGAGGATGGTCTGGTTTTAAGTGGTACTGAAAGAGGATCATTTATCTTTGTTCCTGATTTGGATCACATTTCTCATGGTGTCTTTTTAAGATGCTAAAGACACAAGCTTTGCCATTAAATCACAGCATTTCCCTATCTTAAAAAGGAAATCAAAGTCTTTAATTAGCAAGTGTTTGTGAAATGCCTGGGGATCTTGGGGATCAGGTATTACCAAAGTATAGAATGTTATAACTAAATAAACTCCTCGGTTCTCATTTGGTTTTTACCCTAGCTGTAATTAGACAGGGAGGTTTCCCATTCAGTGCACACTCTGACATCTGTTCTGGGGTATGAAGCTTCTGGGATTTGGCGTATTTTCATCTGCTAAATGACGGGACAGAGCTGCAATCCACTTCACGGCTCATGAATTCCCCATGGTTTATCTCTCCAAACTCCTGGAGCTGACTTGCCCATTACACACGACTGTACGTTATGCAAAGCTCCTCAGCTACATTTGATAAAAGATATGCTACGCTGAGCAGAGCCCAATTTCTCCTCTGAGTTAACGCCTTCAAAACGCACACCAGTAACCAGTATGTCCTCACTGGTGTCTGCTCTCACAGCTCACAGAGGTGCAGGGAGCAAACCACAGCAGCCACATCACTGAGAGCTCTCAGACAGAGCCTAACAACCAAATATATCCCAAACAGAGCCTGGTTCACATTTGACCTCTAGAACGGTCAACAGCTAAAGCTGTTGATTTAATATTTCAGCTCAACTGAGGTTTCTACAGGCTTGTGAGACGCTGGCTCAGTGATGCCCTGGGTGAGCCTGCTCTCCTCGAGGTAGTGAAGCAATTGCTCCATCACACTTGGATACAACCAGTGTGTGCCCAGAGAACATGAATTTTGGAAGGAAAGAGGTTGTTTAGCACAATACTGAACTCAATGTCACATATTATCTGTAATATTTCAAATCTGATCGAGTTCAGTGTTGGTTTAAAAAGATTCAACCCCAAAATGTTTCACCATTCTGTGATCAGCTGAGTGGCATAGCATTCAACCTACCAACCCCACAGCCTACATGAGCAAAACTGAACTATGTGAAAGCAATTTCACAGTGAGTGGCAGATGTGTACAAGCTGAATGAAAAGTATTTAAGGGTAAAATGCGTAACTTCCAGTCACTGTGAACCTCCAGCATGTCAGCAAAATCCATATTGATTGCAACTCATCAGCTCCATAGAAAACATGTGAGGCGCAATAAGGGATGAAGCACCCTGCCCATGGCCAGTCAGCTGGATTAATGTTATAAAAATAGCAAAAAAGAAGGAAATACCTTAGAAAGTAACATCTGGGTATGATGTGAAGTTATTATTCAGGGGCAGGAGAATTTGGATATCTCTTCCATACTGTCTTACATTGCTGTGCTGAGGATCTGCAAACTGGTGCTCTTGCCTATTTTAGGAAGTTGTTTCAATCACTGGACAGTATTTACTGGAGTGATGTGTATTTTAGTGCCTGCTTGTGTAGCTTTATTGTTCTTCTTATAATCAAACATGCAATAGCAATATGCAATATTCCTGGGAAGAGTGGGACAATACGGCCCTGAAGACTGAGCCATAAATCACAGAATCACAGAAGAATGGAATAGGTTGGGTTGGAAGGGACCTTAAATCATCTCATTACCCGCCCCAGCCATGGGCAGGGATGCCTTCCACTATCTCAGGTTGCTCCAAGCCCCATCCAGCCTGGCCTTGGACACTTCCAGGGATGGAGCAACCACAGCAACCTGTGCCAGGGCCTTTAATCACAGAATCATAGAATCATCAAGCTTGGAAAAGACCTCTAAAATCATCAAGTTCAAACATCACCCCAGCACTGCCACGGTCACCCCTAACCCACTGCACACATCACCCAGCCCCAGACCCAGCTGCCTCTTGGGCACTTCCCGGAGAGGTATTTTGGTCCTGTTTAACCTTGCTTTTACTGTGGCACGGTGTTTAACGTGGCCTCTAGGGAAATCCAGAGGCTCTAACCGTGTCTCCAAGGGGATGTGGATTTTGCGGTGACGAGTGACAGCTGGGCAGAGCAGAGCGGGGGTGCACAGAGAGCAGCCGGGGACAGCCGTGCCTGTCGGCCAGAGACCGCCGCGGGGCACGGGACAGCCACGGGGCCCTCCCGGGGCCCTCCCGGGTCCCTCGCGGGTCCCTCGCG
>WEIT01002540.1:171900-229923 GCA_013389985.1 Dryoscopus gambensis | reverse complement strand
CGGGAGCCCCGGGGCTCGGGAAAGCCTCCGGCAGCGCTCCGGGAGCTCCGGGAGCCCCGCGCATCCCGGGCAGCGCTCGGCAGCCGGCGGCACAGCGCGAGCTGGGCTGATTCTCGGCGTCCCATGGAGTTTGGAGCACTTTCTTAAGGGCGATGTTTTAGAAGTTCCCGCTGAGGGAGTGATTAGTAGACGGTGAGACTTGGGAGAGCGTGGAGCGCTGCGGCTGAATCTGTGCGTGTGACAGGTCCCGGTTCTCCAGAGCCGGCAGCCACCGAGGACGGGGCTTTGCCGGTGTGAATCCAGCTAGCACCATATGGGCTGATGCTTTGCCAAGCCCTTTGGAGGTAGTGGCAACACTGCTACGTGGGTACTGAGGTAAACCAGTCCGACTGTGTGAGGACAGTTCTTTATCCCATTGAAATGTTAGGAGAGACAAAGCAAACAGAAAAAAATGGCTTTTAATTATGTGTATTGCTATTAAACTATGAAGGAAAAGAGCGTAATTCTGGGGTTTAGGGAGTCTTTTTGTTACTTGAGTAGTTCAGTATGAAACACAGCTTACTCTTACCTGTACTGCTTATTGCTCAAGCAGCAGGTAGAGTGTTTGCAAAGCAAATTTTAAGGCTGGAGATTTAAAAGTGGGATAAAAGTTTGCATGAGAAGAGGAAGCCCAGTTCTAGCACTTGATGTTTGATGCATGTGGAGCCTGCGAGAGCCCTCTTTGTTGTGGGCTGGGATATCAAGCTCTGTGCTGAGGATTCGGGCCAGACGGGGACTTCTGGGTGGTGCCCACAGCCCCGCTTGTCCTTGGATTTCTTTGCTTTGGGATTTTTTTGTGGTGCAGAGAGAGTGCAAACATTGAGCCGCTCCTCTATTAGGAGTCCTGAAATCACAGTGGGTCTTTCAAGAGATTCCTGTATTGGGAAGGATGTCCAGTTATTAAATGGCTTTTACCCAAAAAGCAGTCAGCAGAGCTACTGACATCACACGCCGAGATTTTTGACAGTATCCGATCAGTAGTGTCATTTTGAGGGTGGTTTCAAGTCCCATCAGAGCCATGAGGTTGCAGTCCCCATGGATTTCTATTTTTCTTTACATTCATCCGCACACTGCAGCCAAAATTGCATTTCCACAGTTCAGCATTTCAAGTTTCTGGTCCCTGAGTTGTGAGCACCCGAAAAGGTTGGCGTCTATTTACTGAAAAAAAAAAATTAGGAAATTCAGGGAGCTTATTAGTTTAGGGGAAATCATGCAGGTCTTTGTCCTGGACATCATCTAGAATTAGGTGGGAGCTAATGCCGAAAGGTTGGGAAATCCGTATGTGTGAAGCAGGGCTGGATGAGTGTGTCTGAGACTTGCCTGCAGCTCACAGGGAGGGTGCCTTGGTCATGCTGAGAGCTCTGCAGCACTCCAGACACAGCCCTCGTTTGCCCATCACATCTTTGCACAGGCAGGAACCGGAGGGAAATCATTGCAGAAGAAGAATTAAAATCCTGTGCTTGTCCCCTGGCTCACATCTGCTGTTGGTGCTGTGAGGATCCCCCGCTCCAAGCTTCTGCTTGGAAAAATAATTAATGAGGCACTTTATACAGAGGCTGCCTGTGAATTAGCACTTCCGAGGAGGGAAAAGAATTGTGAAGAGCATCTTAAATGGAAACAGAGTGCGATCCAGCCAATTCACCAAACCTAATGCTGATGTTGGGCTGGAGTCTGTGAGAGTCAGGCCTTGCCTCTCTGTCTTACACACCTGGGTGGGATGTATTTGTAGAGGAGCTCTGTGGTGCACTCCCCTCATTCTGAGAGGGACCGTGTGGAAGCACTGAGTCTGTAGCTTGAATAAGCAGTGTGTTTTTTAGCTGGCTTTGTGAAGCTTAGGTGTGTTTTTCTGGTGGGCTGGCAGCTTTTGGGGTTCTTTTCCTCCACAGGTGATGCAGGGGTGTCCTCAGTAAGAAGGAAAGGCAAGGACTTGCTTTTTGTCAGCAGAACTATCAGTCCATAGAGATGGAATGGGACAGCACCAGGGAGGGAGGGAGATGGAGAGAGAGCAAGCCCAAGAAGCCAGCAAGGCTCTCCAAACTTTGTGCATGTTGGGATGCTCACTTATATTGGCCCAAATACCAGTAGCCTCAAGACAGGAAATCCTGAGTATTACTTCAGGTGAGAGCTTGGTGTAGTTCATAGCTGTTTTCATGATGGTGTAATTTAATTTCTTGTTGCCTTAATGATAATTTAATTTGTCTGAAATTTAATGGGTTGTAAAGCCTTGTAGTTCACTTAGACAAGATTTAAGCTAAAGCACAATGTAATGAATGGAAATGAGGGGCTGAGCATAAAAGGCGGTGGATGTCCTGTGCAGGGCAGGAGTTGGACTTGATGATTCTTGTGGGTCTGTTCCAACTCTGGATATTCCACAATTCCGTGTTACGGCTTCTACATCAACACAGGTACAGTTCTACAGTGTTTCTGACTTCCAAAAGTCTGTCTGCTCACGTTGTTTGTGGGATGAGAGGAGAACCCAAATGAGGACAAGAATTACGTGAGATGTAAAATTATGTTGAAAATATGCAAACCCAGTCAAACAGGTGCCTCTATAACCCGTCAAGAACCTGCCCTCAGCACAGGCACCCCCAGGTAGAGCCTGGGAGCCTCTTTGCTCTCTGCGGTTCCCCATGGGGGAATGGGGGTGAGCCTTGTCAGACCAGCTGGAGAAATGAATCCCAGAAAAAACCAGGATGGCATCCCACGCGGCATCTCGGTTACTGAAAGCAAAGCCTGGGATTTCCACCTTAATTTTTCCTAATTTCCTTAATTTCCACCTTCCAGCTCCCATGCTCTTAGAGGAGATGTGGTAGGACTTAACCAGCCAACTCACAAAGCTGTGTGTGGTTGTACACGGGGCAATACTTGGGCAATATCATGACCTGAAAATCAGCAAAGTGTAATTATTGACCTGGTAATGTGCATCCCCTGCAGCAAACAATGCCTAAGAAGAGAAGAGATGATGCCAACGTGTGATTTCCAGGTGGTCTTCACAGGGAAATTAAGGCTGTGTTTGAAACTGCAGGGGTAGGGATCTTTCTTGGGAAGTTTGACTGCCTAAACACTTAGTTGGAGATGAAAATGCTTTTCAAAACAATTTTTATACCCATAAAATCTCTGTATATATTTATATCTCACGAAGTTACATTTTGCGAGCCGTCACAACATCTTTTGTCTTTGTTGAGTAGAAATTAATGAAAATTGGTAATTGTTGGGGGACGAAATTGTGAATAAAATGTCAAGACTTGATATTCCTTACTCCTGCCTGAAGGAAATGAATGTCATAGTGAAAAAATGGAAAATCAGTCAGCAGGGACTCCTGTGACCAGTTGGGACAGTTTGTGTCTCTGGGAGAAGGCGTGTGGAGGATATTAAGGGGGAGGTGGGAGAAAGCCAGACCACATGCACTGCAGCATTACTAGTCTGGAAACCTTAGCAGTTTCAAAGGTGTCTTCTGAGCTGTGCAGCACAAGCCTGTTTTTCTAACCAGACCTACGGAAAAATACATTTTTCCTATTTAAGATCCATAAGATATTTTAAATACACACACACTGTAAGCAGTAAAATGATTTAAAGCCCTCCAAAATGAAAAGAAAATTTTATAGTAATTCCTCCAGGTTTTGGACTGAGGCCTTGAAAAAGATGACTTGTGGCAGGGGTAATCCTGCTTTGTTGGGTTTTGGTGGGACTACATGGGGATTATTCAGGATGTGAGTGAAACGGATTTTAAAACATGGCAGTAATAATTAGGAGACTGGGAGTTGGTCATGTGAAAAGAGTTTATTAAAAAAATTTGTGCTCTCAGTTTGATGAGGCATGGGCTAAACTTATGATGGGAGTTGTTTGTTGGGTGCATTGTCTAATGATGCTTAAGGAGTGCTACACCCAAGAGGGAGCGGTTCAGGGCGGTGGTGGGGAGTTATGGGCTCGGGGTGCAATCGTGAAATTCAGGAGTCAGCTGAGAGTGCCTGCTAAAGCAACTTAGTGGTATGTCCTGAGAGACTCTGCTGCAGGCGTCATCATTGCTGATGGAAGAATGATGCTTAGTGTCTCTACGAGCAGACAGCAAACAATCAAGGACAAGGATCTGACAGCAGGCAAAGATGGAAATGCCCTTAAAGTCTTGATGAGTTTCCATTTCTGCAATCTCAGCAGTAGAGGACCAAGCTCTGCTCTGTCACATGTTGTGTGTTGGGATTAATTTTTTTGAAATTTGCAGCAGTGGAAAAATTTCAAGCACCCAACACCAGTAATTTCAACAGGTGCATCTCCAAAGCAGTTCAGCATATGAAAAATTGAATTTCTCTGAAGGTTGTTTTTTCTTGAAGGTGCTTGGTATGCTTGACCATATCCTGGCTACCCATTTCGGTAAATAGACATCTGTCCAGGGGATGAGGCTTTGTAGTCATTTGCTTTGGATTTGTTTGGTTAAATGCGCTTTCTTCCTTCCCTTCTTTTGCATCTCTTTCCTCCCCCAGGCAGGTGGGACAGCCCAGTGCAGGGCACAGTGGCACTGCTGTGACCCTGTGGCACCTGGGATGCACCCTGTGGATTTCCTCATTGTTTAGGAAGTTTTTCCAGGCAGACCTTTCAGACGTTGTTCTTTTGAAGTGACAGTGAAAGCTGCTACTTAATGTCTGTAAGAAACTTCTTTCTAGCCATTTGTTTTACTTAGGAATTTCAGTGTGGTGGTAATTAAGTCAGGATTTTGCCCAACGATCACACGCTGTAGGTGTGTTCCTACAAGATGCAGCATACTTGAAAAAGCAGAGAGACTCCTATTCTGTTCCATTTTAGAGGCTACAGAGAAGCCTGGTTTACCCCTTCCTTGAAAGATGAGTCAGGAAATGGGTCATTAGCTTTCCAGGAAACCAGCTGAATAAATTCCAGCAGTGGTATGGAGATGAGTCCCACCGACTCAGAGGGACAGAACCCAAGCGCGTGATACAGGTCTGGAGTGAAAGTCTCAGCCAGTGTGCACAGAGCTGGGAGTAGGGGTGCGGGAGGATGGAAGAATGACTTGGAATTAATTGTGGAAAAGCTGGCCTTTTTTCGGACAGGCACTCAGACTGGATGTTGGATTTTCTGCTTTAAACTGTCACTTACCCTTCTGGTTTTAATTTGGTGTGTGACTGCAAGTACAGCGGGGTTCTGTACAAGTCTGGCTGCACTCCCTGCCTTTGCTCCCAGCCTGTTCCAAGCTGGGTTGTGCTGTGCTCCAGAAGCTCTCTCTTCCATTTTCTGCAGCTGAACATGGCTGTGGCATCATACCGAGCAGGAGTGTCCCACCCCTGGAAGTGTCCAAGGCCAGGTTGGACAGGGCCTGGAGCAGCCTCCTGGTCTAGTGGAAGGTGTCTGTGCTTCTGGCAGGGGTTGGAATTAGATGGGCTTTAAAGTCATTCCAGCCAAATTCTATGAGTGTGGAGTTTCTCTGGACTTAACAGCATCTAGTTTGTAGCTCTTAGAGGCTGCTTTTCCTTTTCACCTGGTGAGGTTTATGATAAAGGCTAATTGGATTTATCTGCAACTCCCAAAATCTAAGGAAGAGGCAGAATAATATTTTCATTCACAAGTATGTACTTAATTCAGAATTCATGGTAGTACCATCTAGTCCAATCCAAATATGGATAAATACCCGTGGAAGGAAGAAGTGAAGTAAAGTGCACAGGACATTCAGATTTCAATAAGCATGTAAGATTCTATTATATGCACCTTGCAAAGTTTCCAAGTTCCTGAAGGCTGTAAGAAATGAGATTTTTAAAGGAAAATCCTTTTGGCTGTACTTGTTTTCTGAGAAGTTTTAGTGCTCAGAGAGATTGTTGCTTTTGGAGCCAGTGGCAGATAGTCATCCCATAGTTTTGATAAATGGTGCTGGAAAGGAGAGGCAGCTTCTCTCTGGGTTTTATGGCCTTTAATTCAAGGGGCCAAGTGCTTTTGCTTACCTTTCAACTGAATGCAAGAAAAAGGCATCCAGGGATGTGATTGATGGGAAAGGTATTTGCCACTCACCTGAATAGAATTTACTGTCCTTGGTAACTTTCAGATTCAGCTTTGGGAGACTTAGGCAGGATATACCTTCTCTGTTCAATTTCCATTGCTCGAATAGTCTGTTACTAACTTCTCTCAAAAGCTCCACGTGCAATTTTGGAAGTTTCCAGCCACGTTATCTTGCAACAGACATGATCAAGATTTCCCTAGTGAAAGCAAGAGGTGAAATTTTTCTGTTTTCATTTGTTAGTTTGTCAGTAGAAGGGTTGTCTGTGATCACACCCCATTTACCTTCTGTAAATGGCTGGAGGTTTTCCTAAACCCGGAAATCCCAGTTCCCCGTTTTGTGTCCCAGAGCCATGTCAGGCTCCGTGCCTGTTCAGCAGGATCATCTCAAGCCCCTACACCAAAGCAACCCCCATACAAGAACAACCCTAAAAGATGATGTGCTGCATCACTGGGTCTGAAACACGAAAGGTGGCTTTTTTCTGGTCTTTTTTTGGGTAATGTGGGGGAAGGGAAACCACTGGGTTGTAGGGGAAGGCATGTGGCATTTGTCATCCTTTTCTTATGGCTACAGAAGAAACTACATACAGTGTTGAATGAGGCACAGGGATCAATGGAAAAAATATCTCAATAGAAAAAGTGAGAAACAGGCTCATCCTTGCCCCAGTACCTGTAATTGAGAGACACACTGTAAGTGTGCTGTGCCTTTGTACTTGATGTTTTCCAAAATCTTGAAGACTGGAAGTTCTTAAATTAGTGCTGCTTGGCCACAAATTGTAAGACAATTTTTGCATGTGAAAGACATTTTATTGGTATCAAAGGGAGAAAAAGCAAAGTCTGAGATGATGAAAGCACCTTTTTTGGTGGTGCCTTTGGGCAGTGGCAGCTGCAGAGCCAGTGTCTAGGTGGGGAAGGATGATATTCATAAGGAATGTGCTTTTAAGTACAGCTTTTTCCTTTGCATGGAATAACCACGCTGTTCTCTTCACACTTAAAGAACAATTAAAAGTGGTTTCAAGTTTTTGAACGTACTTGCTAGCATTTTACTTGCTTTTGCAGTTAAAGGACAGTGATGAAACAAGGCCAACTCTTACATCAAAGCAAGATTAAAGCTTGTGCAAATGGCTCAAACTTCTATGAAGAAAGGGTTCGCCTACCTGGGTCTCCTAAAATCTTTATTCTGTGTCTTTCTTACATATAAAAGAAAAAGTTTGCTGCTGATTCTACACTGAAGCTTATCTTGGTATGTATAACCTAAGATTTTAGTGACTTCGTTTCTCTAGGTGTTTAATTAAGTGTTAAATCTTGAATTCATAAGCCTCTAATTTTCATGCTTCTGTGATATTTGTTAATAGGTCTGACCAAGTAGTTGCTCTTACACTTCAGGTGGTACTGAAGCTTTAAGCCAAAATATTTAGGTCATTGTAGTACTACTAAAGTTGTTATTTAGTTATTGCATCTTTTTTTATTGCCTGTTTTTTAAAGCTAGGGATTTGTCTTAGCTGCAGTGCAGGAAGCAGAAAACAAAAGCGAGGCTGACTCTGGGGCTCTTCTGAATACATGAGTAAGAGGTTAAAAGCAGTATAGTTTTCAAAAGTATGTAGATAGCTTTTGTATGGTTGATATTCTTTTAGGAAACAAGTGAGATCACGAGTAGAGTAGTTATTTTCTAAGTAAATTTTCTAAGCTGAAACTAGTGATTCAAATGACCTTTTGGGTGCTGTTTGTGATGAGACGGGTCCTAAGCCTGTAGCTGTGCTGTGCCTTGCACCCCGTGCAGGCTCCTGAGGAGCGGGGAGCGCTGCAGCGATGACACCCACGTTGTGCATGACACTGTCAGTGCTTTTGTGCACTCCCTGTCGGGTGCCCACCAGCCCAGTGTCTCCCAGCTGGTTTGTGGGGTGTGAACGGGGGAGGCCCTGCTGCAGCCACCGGAGCGCGGCCGTGGCACTGGGTGGGCGCTGCTGCAGGTGCCTGGTCACACTCCGGTGTGACTCCTGGTCACACTCCGGGGGCTCCGCGGGGCCTCAGGGACCTGGGCCGTCCCAGCCTTGGGTCGGAGCAGCGTGTGCTGCTGTGGGGCCGCCTCAAGCCAAGCTGCTCCAGGGCATGCTGGTCCTCACAAGAAGTGTGGCACAGACGTCATAACGTAGTCCTTGTTCCTGGTTCTTTGCTGTGTACACAGGCAAAGCTAAAGCAGAGGTCCAGGGAAGTGAAGACACGGGACCAGGAGAAGCAGCCTGTGCCAACCCTCGGAGCAGGGACAGACCCTGCAGCAGCTCCAGCTGCACCCTGCTGATGGATCCCAGCAGGCAGAGTCAATGACTGACACACGGGCTGGGGACCAGCTGGGCCCTTAAGCACCCAGGATCATGGAATCATAGAAGAATGGAATGGTTTGGGTGGGAAGGGACCTTAAAGCCTATCTCGCTCACCCCCTCCCACCAGACAGGGACACCTTCCGCTATCCCAGGTTGCTCCAAGCCCTGTCCAGCCTGGCCTTGGACACTTCCAGGGACAGGGCAGCCACAGCTTCTCTGGGCACCCTGTGCTCACCACCCTCACAGGGAACAATTCCTTCCCAGTATCCCATCTACCCCTGCCCTCTGGCAGTTTAAAACCACTCCTCCTTGTCCTGTCACTATCTGCTCTATCCTTCATTTTTTATAAGCCCCCTTCAACAAGCTCTCCCTGAAGCCTTCTCTTCTCCAGGCTGAACAATCCCAGCTCTCTCAGCCTGTCACTAAATGCTTTCACATCCAACCTTAGGAAAAAATATGTACAGCTTCTCTATGTTATAAAATCATCCGGGATTTCCCCTGGAGGTTTATGTTCCATGTGAAGGGAGCTGCAGGTTTTCCAGGGCTTGGAGGCCACCTCTGGCCATGCATACCAAATCCCTGCTCACTTCCTGGGGTGGCCCATTTACTACTGATTTTTGGTTCATTGTGCTTGGGACCTCAGCTAAAAAAGTCACCCTCATGTGCTGTACCTGGAAATTTGCTGCCTGCCAAGGAGCTTTTCCTTGCTCTTTTTGGAGGTACACGGGCATTGCTGCTTCAAATTTAAAGAAGATGCCAGCACCATCGCGCCGCTCAGCATCCATCTCACTCAGCCCCTCTCATCTCCTGTCTCAAGAAGGCATTTCTAAAGCTTCACGTGGTATTTCCCTTCCTCTGCACGAAACCACAGTTGCTGTTTGTGCTGTGATTCTCTGCAGGGCGTTGTTGTGACATTGGTAACTGGAGATATGATCCTTGGAGCAGGATTGGGGTTGTTAAATGCCTTGGGTGAACGTTGTCTAGAGACCAGCTTGCTTTTATTGAGCTTGATACAGAGGATCTTTATGTATTTTCACTTTTATTCCAATATTGCAGTGATCACACTAGAGAAAAGGCAAGTTTTCATCATCCCCAGGCAAAGATTTAATGGCAAGGTCTGTGCAAAAGAAAGGAAAAAAAGGCTTTTTTGCTCTTTAAGGATATTCTCTAAAGTAAGATCACTGTGATTAGTCTGCCAGACACTTTCCAGTGTTTGCAGTTGCAGATGAGGCTTTACCAGCCCTCAGCTGTCCAGACTGAAGTTTCCATGCTGAGCATCTGCCCCAAATTGCCATTTTGAGAAAACTGCAGCTGAAATGGATGAGGGTTTGGGGGTTTTGGGGGGGTTTTGTTTGTTTGCTTGTTTGTTTTGGCTTTTGTTTTGCTTTTTTTTTGTGGTTGGTTGGTTTTTGGGGGGTTTTTTTGTGAATTAAGCTAAAGAAAACATGTTTTCCTCTCTTTGGATGTTCTTTTGAGCAGCTAAGGCATGTTCTGCAGGGAAGGGAAGGGTTTGGGGGCCATAGAGGTGGAGTAAGGGAAACTGGAGGCGAGTGGGAAAGGAGGTTTCCGACCACTACCCATGTTCACCTGCTAGACTAAACCCTGCTGTTTCCATGTTTGCCCTCTGTGTGGGCTAGAGAAAGCTGCAAAGCCCACAGCTAGCAGCAACTGTTCACCCCCGTGGGCAAAGCAAACACAACTTTGTACCTTATTGGCTTGAGTGTGAGTGGAAAAGCTCCATGGATCTGAAGCCCTGAACGCATTGCTGGTGCTTGACGGAGGTCAGGGTGCAAAGGCTTCTCTCTGGTGTATTTTTCTACTTCTTCATTCAGTAGGAAGCCACAGATTCGTTATTTGGGTTTTTTTCTTTCCTTCTGAGATTTCCTGTACACCTGCCAAGCTACAAAGCGCCATGCAGGCACTGCTCAGCTGATCTTCCTGCTGAGATCCTGTGCTGCTTGATTTCATGCACGAGGAGTTATGGCTGTTAATTTGGGGCTTGACAAACCTAGTGCTTAATTTTTTTGGGAACTGACCATTTTGATGCTCTCCCCAAATTTTCATGTGGGTTCTGGCTGTGCTCAGGCACTCAGCACTTCTCTGTATCAGGAAAAGAAGGTAGCAGGAGCCATATGGGAGCTTCTTCTATAAGTAATGCATGTTTCATCCAGCTCCACATTCTGTAGTGTACATAGATCTGGTTCTCTGGGGTGGTATTTACCTGCTTTTAAATATAAATCAAGTTCCTGCTATTTCCAGCTCACTATGCCACAAACTTTCAGAGCTCTGCAATGAATGGGGCAGGTACCATATGAGGTTGATTAGAAGATGGTATTTTTAGGTGTGACTGTAAAAGAAAGTAACTTTAATTACTGCTGCTTGTGCTCCATTAGCCTTGTTCTGAGCCCAGGAAGTAGCAGCAGAACTACTGACACGAGGAGCGAGGAGCATGTGAGGTGAGTGATGGTTTGTGACTGTGGCTGAGGGAGGGATGTCAGGGCTGCATCTGATGTGTCTGCAAGGAGGAGCCCCCAGATTCCCCAGGCTGTCAGCTGATCAAAGCTGATGGTGGCTTTTATGGTGCTTTTGGAAGAGAAAAGGTCAGTCATAGAATGACTTGGATTGAAAGGGATCCTTAAAACTCATCTCATTCCACCCACTGCCATGGGCAGGGACACCTTCCGCTAGCCCAGGTTGCTCCAAGCTCTGTCCAACCTGGCCTTGGACACTTCCTCTGGAACAAAGCTGTCTTTTCGACAGGCCAAGGGGAAATGGCCTCAAGCTGTGCCAGGGGAGGTTCAGGTTTAACATCATGGAAAGGGTGTCAGGCATTGTCAGGGGCTGCCCAGGGAGGTTTGGAATCCCCATCCCTGGAGGCATCCAAGGAAGGCCTGGAGGTGGCACTCAGTGCTCTGGGCTGGGGACAAGGTGGGGATCGGGCATAGCTTGGACGCAGTGGTCTGGGAGGGTTTTCCAACCTGAATGTTTCTAATATTCTATGTTTCCATGATGTCCTACCAAACCCAAGGGAAGCAGTGGGGAGGAAGAGTACCCAGACCAAAGCTGAGGCTGTATTTGGTTGACACACACCTGAGATCTGTGACAAAAGAAGCTTTTGGGGAAGACTTTGGAGACTGGGCTTGGTGTGTTCATGGTGATCCCTTAGGAGCTCTGGCCACGTAGTGATGACATCAAAAACTGAGGCAGTACCGAGTTTGTTCGAGGAAGAAGCTGAGTTCTGAGTGAATGAAAGAGGAAGGCCCCATCTGAACCGAGCACCAACTTCCCTTACAAATGGAAGAAATACGAAGCAGGTCAGCACATTGCATACCAGAATGGGGGGTGACTAAAGCTGATACCACACCAGGAGGCAAAGGAGTTACCAGCATAAACAAATGTCCCACACCAATGTGTTGCTAAGAGTGTAAAATACTATGTGGTAATTTTGAGCAAGAGCTTGTGGTTTTTTAGTTGCTCATCTCTTGCTACATGGCTTTTCCTTCGTGTGCCTTAAATATTTAGGCAGGAAGTGTGCTCTTTCTGTAGGATTGACAGGTGTTACTTTTGTGGCCAGAAACCGAATTCACACTTGCCTTGGGGAATGCTCCTAAACCTGATCTCACAGGGTGTTGGGGCTGAGCAGTGGAGGGAAGCACTGGCTGGGTTCGATTGTTACCATCTGCAAAAGAGCTGGTTTTTAAATAAAATCCAGCCTCTCTGACAGCTGAGTGTCTGGAGTTCTGCTGTTGGAAGGGACGAGGGGCTGCCCCAAAACTCAGGCTGAATTTGAGGATGCTGCACAGTGTTGAGTTTCTGTGGCCATTGTGTTTGGTTGCCTCGGCTGAATTGGTGCCAGGGGTGTGTGTGTGTGCACAGCCTTGGGAGGATGTGAGAGCTGCATCTCAGATGGGGCCCATCTCTCTATTCAGAGATTTAACTCTGTTTGGATGATGAGAATGGAGACATCTGTAAAAAGTAACAGTCCCCCTTCCTTCCAGAATAAGGCTATGAGCTTTCCAGCTGTTGGCTAAGACAGGTTTTCCTGTTGAAATAGCTTTTGTCTGAAGTAAGTCTAAAACAATATGGTTATAGTAACTGAAAATATTTCTTTGTCAATTCCAGTTGTAAAGCCAAGTGTTTTGGTTCATTGTTAATTCTTGTAGCAGCTGTTTGATTCAGAAAGCCTTATGGAATCTTCCAGTGAAGTGCACGCTGTTGGTAAAATGCAGTTTTGCTTATATTCTGCATTTTCTTTACCATATCGTAGGACTAATTTTCTTCTATCTTCACAGTGAAGTCTCACAATTCCAGAACACACTCTTGCTTTCCTTCAGAAGTCCCATGATCCTCAATAATACAAAGACAAGCCTGTAACATTCATTCATGCGGTTCGTTTGCAACCGCAATAAAATGGATTGTGCCATATATCTGTCAGCTAATGCCATCCTATATTAATAAAATATGCTTGGTATCTTTTTTTAGTTCTGCAGAGTTTAAAGACCAGCTAATTAGGCATCTCTCTGATGTGTAATTATGCTGGGCTGAATAACATTAATCAGAATATATACAATTTATATACAGTAGACAAGCAAAGAAAAGTGTATGTTCAAAAAAATGAGTTTGCCACAGCAGATTTGCAAAAAACGTGGATCTAATGCACTTAAGAGACTTCTATTTTCATTTAAATCCCTTTTTTAAAAAACCAAGCCATGTTTGCTGGCTCAAGAAACAGTTTCACTTCTGCATTGTGAGTGTGTCTTGAGCAGATTTCTGTGTTTTCTTTCAATTTCAAGATACGGTATTTTACAAATCAGAGGAACTCTTGGAGATTAAGAGTTTAAAAAGCATGTCAGGGTATCTGCTCAGTCTGGAAGCCAGGGCTGCATGATGTCCTCTCACTTTGCTGGTGTTGCTCTGTACTATTCATTCTTGAATGAGATAAGATCTGATGCTGTCTTGTTTCTCTCAGCAGGTTCTTGTTAAGCACACTAAGCAGATATTTTTAATACACTCAAACAAAAATGGAAATTTTTAGAACGTCAGTTGGCATTTAGAGCTTCAGCTTGCTTTCAGAGGTGCTGAGCACCCACCTGGCACTGGTGGTTGGTACCAGCTGTTCTGGAAACAGGAGGAGTTGCCTCACACTCGTGGCCGCAAAAGTAATTTTGAAAAATGCCTTTGAATTTTCAATGTGTGTATCTTCTTAGTGCCAGAGGTGCTTCTAAAGGGGAAATAATTACAACAGAAGGACTTGACCTCATTACTTGTTCAAAAGGGGTTATAAGAAGACTGTCATCTCCTGGACTGTGGATTTGTGGCTGCTGGCTAAGGCACGTGTCCCTCTGAGGGACCTGCCTGCAAGCAGAATTGGAAACCAGGATGTTAAATCTGAGGCCTGTGTTTTGTTGTCCCGACCTTGGCATTTCTGAGACTTGCAGAGAAAAAGTCCTGACTCCATTTAAGCTCAAACCATTGGAGTCATGAGGTTCAGCCTGACTGGCTTGTTTTTGAAGGTTTGGTGCACTTTTGCTAGTAAAGCTCAGGGCAGAGCAGAAACCATAAGATGCATTTTTTCAACACTGTTGATGTGTTTTTTCACCGGAAATTATAAAAACCCCATGAATCGTATTGGTGGGTTTTGTGAACATACTTTTCCAGAATTCCTGGCTTGTTCTTGTTCTATCAACCTTTTCACTGCTCTGCTTTTTCCTTAACCAAGAGCCTGCCTGTTTGTGGGAAGCTGCTGGGTTTATGCCAAACCTGTGGTGAAACAGTTGGTGAAACGGTTGGCTTAGACATGCTTGAAGGGGCAAATAGCAGAGAAACAGTGTCTCCGGGTAGTGAAAAGTTCTGCTGTTGCGTGAGTAGCAACACAGCCTGAGTAGCATCTTGTTGGAAGGGATGATTGATTGTATAGTAAAGGTCTTTGGGAGTAGTAATAAGGGGTAGAAAAGTCTCTGAAAGGTTGTTGTGGATTCAAGAACTCTTGAGAGTGTTTTGAAGCCACACTGGATTCTATTAAGTGAGAAAATAGTTCTTAGAAATTCAGGGCTCACCTTTCATCTCATCAGGCTGGTGAAGTCCCATCAGCCCAAATGAAGATAGAACATGGGTTTATGTGGTTTTCCCTGTATTTGTTTCTTAGAAAGCCACAGGCTGCCTTTAAGCCACCCTTGAAGAATCCAAACATGGCTTGAAATGTAGCTCTAGTGAGGAAATGCAGGCAGCCTTTGGAGGAATTCAGGTTTGGATGAGACTCAAATGAGCATTGTTAGGGGCTAAATATGTTTAAAGTTGCACTACTAGTGATTACTTCTGCATTCACAAAGTGAAAATGTGATCTGATACACATAAATTTGCCAGATAAAACCCTTATCACACAGCTCTTGCACGTTGCATTCTTAGGGCTGGTTTTTTCTTGGTGCCCTAAATAAAACATTTTGCAAAACACAGAAAGATGAAGAATTTAAGTTTTGATACAGACAAGTGAAGCATACTCTTCTCCCAGAAGAGAGAATGTATCAGCATCCACAGTGGCAGGAGCTCAGATTGGATTGATGGGGAGAACTTCATAGAGATCTTTGATGGAAGAGCTGAGACTTACAAAACTGGAGCTCCATAACGGGTCATACAAAGGCAAGAGAGATGAAAGCAAACTGTCTAGTGCACTGACTGAAGCATTGCCACCATGGATATAAACCCAAGCCTTGAACATCTTCTGGGTAGGTGTAGCCACAGGTCCTGGTGTACAGGCAACTCCTTTCGGTGTGTCTGTACACGGAGGGCCATGAAGGCCTCGAGAGGTGCAGGCTCACTGTGACCCAGCAGGAGAGCTCTCACTGACCCAATAAATTCTCAGGAACAAATTTCCTCTTCTTAATAATAACCTGCCCAGCTGCCTTTCTGAGCCCAGACCTCACGTGGTTCCACTGTACAAACACAGCAGAGGGAGAACGTGGTTTGGATTTGGTTTTTTCCTTTCAAGTCATGTTGTCACAAGCCCTTTTGAACGTGAAAGATAAATGGAGAGGAAATGAAGCAACTTATCTCCTTTTTTTTTTTTTTTTTTTCAAGAAGGGAGGAGATTTGAAACATTGGGGCGGAAGAGCCAAGCAGCCAAGGAGCCTCAAGCACAGGTTTAGTGAGAGGGACAATCGCTGAGTGGAGCTTCTTCCTGGGAAGTCCTCTTAGAAATGGAGAAAACAAACACCACTGGTAACCATTGTCTTCTCAGTGATGCTTTCATGAGTGCCTGAGGAACTGAAAGTGGTCCAGGAGGAGGAAGAATAAAGCACAGCACTTGGCATGTCAGGTGGCTGGATGGAACCCCTCTGAGCCGACTGCACTGAATAAAAGTGGACTTTGGTGAAACCAGCCCCGTGGAGGAAACAAGGCAACTCGGACCTGCAGAGCTGTGTGTCACCACCTTCCTGTCACAGCAAGTGACACTGTGGCTGTGCCTGTCTGCGAGCTGCAGCCAGACACTCAGTGGGGCTCCGGCCTTTCTCTGAGTTACGGTTAAAAATAGGAGCCTGAAAAAGAAAATAAATACTTTTGAACAGTGTGCTGGAACAAAGAGGTCTGAAACCCCCACATTTGCACAGGAGAGACTGTAAGAGGAGTCTTCCTTTGTGTGTATCCTCTGCAAATTCTTTCTGAACACAGTTCTTGGTTTTCCCTTTTTCCTTAAATTCCCCTAACCTGTGCCCTTGTGACCTCTGGTGATGTGGGTTGCTGGCACTGGTGGGTTGTAGGAACAGCAAACCTGGGGAATGTAAAGGTAATCCTTCATCTTTGATACTGCTGCAGCTGCAGAAAGTTAGTGGTTATTTGGATTTTTACTTGACCTCTTTTCAGGATAAAATTTCAGGAATTACTCTTGATTTGCTAGCAGAAGGTGTATTTTTATTAGTCAGGTCCCAGCTTTAATTTAGAAGGAATCAAAGGCATGAGCTCTACCAAGTAAGGAATGATTAATTAAGTTTAATGGGCCCTTTTAGCTTTGCCAAAGAAAAACCCCAAAATGTTTAGATCACTTTGTTTTATTCTTTTATAGTGCTTTGGAAATACTGAGATCTTGATTATGGCCTTGTTCAACTTTGAATGGGAGAAAAGAGGGAAAAGGAGGCCACTGGCAGGTCTCCCATGTTGAGAAGCCCCAGGCAACCAGAGGGCCATCTCCCATCTTCTGTTTGTCTTTTCCCATTTATTTTGTTTTCATTTGCCTCATTTTCTCTGCTTCTTCCCTTGGATTGTCCCTGGAGCAGATTTAGCAGGTGATTTTGGAATTGTTTCATTGGCTTCACGAGGGAAGAGGACAATTCTGTTCCTTTGGCATTCATTTCACAGTGTCTTGGGGTGACTTTATGCTGTTGTATCCCCTATCACCACTCTATGCCCAGGCATGATTCCTGTGCCTTTCTGTGCCTTTAAACTGAGCCTGCAAGAGAGAAAAAAAAATCTGAGCGCATTTTTCAAAACAGTCTGTGCTTCAAGGACACGGAGATTTAGCTGTTGCTGCTGAGGAGTGAAGGAAGAACCTGCTTCTCAGGTTTTTTCTTTTTTCAGCTCTGTTTCTCTGGAGAGAGAGACGGAAAGTGGTTTTTCTGGGACTTTGGCTTTTCCCTTCTTCTCTTCTGGACTGTTTCAACATCAGAACACCAGAACTCACTGGGAACATTTCCACCTTAGGCCCGGAGGGGGCCCAGGCCGCCTCAGCTCCGAGGAGGAGGAGGAGAGAGACCACACCCACAGAAGGACTCTAAAATCTTTCAGGTTTCCTCTCCACAGTGAGAGGTTTTATTGTTTAGCATTATTATTCTTTACCTGTGTGTTTGTTAAATAAATAGCTTTTATTTTCCCTTTCACATTCCTCCGAGGAAAATCTTTTTTTTTCCCAAACCTGGTGAGGGAGGGGCAGCTATAACCTGCCTTCCTTTGAGGAGACGTTCCTTTTGGACGTTTCCCCTAAATTTGGCCCAAGCTGCCACACACAGCTGGAAGAGAGCAAAAGGCTGTGACCTATCCTGAAGTGGGACTTTGGGGAAGCAGCAGCAGCAGGAGGGTCAGAGTAAAGTGTGAGCAAGAGAACCAGACCAAGACTGAGGAGTGAGAGGAGGTGTGGTCAAGGTCTCCCTTTCCAGCAGCATCAGTGCATCTTCCTCCCTCCATGCCAGCCCTTTCCTGAAGGAGCCTGGATCAGGGGGCTGATGCTCTAGTACCACTTCCTAGTGTTTCTGCACTAATTTGAATTATAAAGCTTATCTTTTGCATCACAGAGCTGTAGTTTCCCTTCCCGGGTTCGGTGAGCAGCTTCATGTAATAATTACACACTTGTCTTGTAAACTCTGTACCTTAATTTGTGCTTTTTAGCAGCAGTGTGAAGAAACCTTTCCCATAGGATGAGGCACCAATGCTTCCTCCTGTCTCTCCTGCAGAGTGAGAAGTCCAGTGAACAGTGTAGGTTTCCTGAGGGACATTACCATCCACGGAGAGGTAGAGAAGGGTTTGCTTGTGGAAGGGGAGACCTTCAGCTGCATGAGTATAGACCCTTTTAATGCTTGGCAGTATTCCTTGCAAAGTGTGAGTGCAATCCTTTTTTAAAATCAATTTATTTCTAAAGATTTAGGAAGTGTTTTTAGAGCTCTTATGTTATTTTTCTTAGCATAAGAACAGACTACCAGCAAGGAGAGTTCGCCTAGTTTGTCTCAGCTAAGGCTTTGAAGGATTAACCACAGTGCAATGCTGTGGAACATCTTTGTCTTGTAGGTTGTGTCAGCCTTGAACAATTCCTGCTGTAGCATCTGCATGGCCAGCGAGGTCCATGTGACATCAAAAAGTGATCCCATTGTATCACCCTGCTGTGTAACAACAAAATATAAAACAGATTAAAGAGATTTTATAAGCTTCACTCGAACTTCTAAGTTTTATAAAGTAAGTTCTCCCATCCTCTGCCCAGTATTTTGCTCTGACAACAATTACATATTCCTGCAGTCATATTCCAGTATTATAACATGAAACTAGTGAGAGCCTGAGCAAACGGTTAAATATGGACTGCAAAGGAAAAATTTTTCCATTTTTGTTGCTCAAGCTCAATGTAAAGTGAGAGGTAAGGTTAAAAAATTCTTTGGAATGTGAATTTTACACATTCCTCTTCCTGTATTATAAAATTTTATTAGAAGCTTAATATTTTATATATATATGCATATAAATATATATATTAAAAAATACTTTTTGTCCTTTTTAAAAGAGGGGGAAGAGAAATAAAATCAATTATTGATTTTCACAAAGAGTTGGCTCTTTGTCCCCCTCAAAATACCCTTTCACAGTTGCTGCCCTACAGAGGACCAAGGTGAGGAGATATTGGCACAAGCAAAGCAGAACAGGTGAAATTGGAAAGTGGTTCCCATCTGGCACAGCTGTGACATGGGTATGGCCTTGGGCTTCCAAACTCTGAATGGTGCTTGTTGTTTGGGTTAAAATACGTGTATTTATCCAGGTGGTGTGCTGGGGTTCAGAATGGCAAGAAGGGGCTCTGAGGCTGAAATTCTTTCCTGTGATAAAAGCAAGTGGTGTGGTTGTGTTGGGAGGTCATTAATGTCCTTGCTTTGAGACCTCTGTTTAGTTTAGAGATTAGTCTTGGTTTTACCCTTCTTGCACATAGACTTGGCTGAAAATCCTTTGCAAATCATGATATTTACTCATTTTCGGAGTATACAGGAGCCAAAAGAGAGGCAAACACTTTAGAATTGATGAGGAAAATTGCAAGAAAAGAGGCTCCAATGTTACTGTTATTCTCATTTTGTTACTCTGTCTTGTGGCGTTTGTGTGTTTGTTGAAGAGAAATGGTATAAAATCCTGCCATGGAATTGTCACTGTTGTATCGAGGACGGCAGAATGAGCAGCATAAAGGTTAGTGTAAGAAAAGGCGTAAAAGGTGTTTATTGAGAAAAAACAGGTTGTCTTATAAGGAACTCAGCATGAGTAGCTGAAGATTATTGGTTCCTTGACAGCCACCCACCTTGGACAATTGGCTGGTCACTATGACACCCATTTGAAAATATTTTCCCAGTCAGTGACATGACAAACAGCGGGTGTGGAGATAGTGGCATTAGTTTACAAAACTTCTTCACTGTTCCCAGCCAGCGTGTGTGAGAAAATGCTTGCTGGAAGCTGGAAAATTTCTCTCTGACTGAGCTTTCCGCATCCATAATGGAATAAAGTAGCCTTCTGCTACAATGCTTAAAAAGTGATGCCTTTGTTGGAAATCCGGTACTCTGAGGAGTCTGTCTGGGCTGGTGGTGAAAGGAGTTGGATTGGTGAGGGAATAAAGGGAGTTTGAGGTAAGGAAACCTCAGCATAAATGAAGCCCCTCATGGAAAGATGTGTGTGTACTCACAGCTTTGGCCAATGTCACGTACTCCCTGGAGTTATTTTGTGATTCAGCCATGTAGTGTGGCATAATTCGGCAAAGTAATTAAGAAAAAAGAAATTAGTTAAAACATCTCCCAGATCTGTATGAGCACACGCCAAGCACTGCATGGAAATAATCTTTTGAAGGTGTGTGTGTCTGTAGAAATATAAATATATGGATATATATTCAGGAAAAAGCTTCAACTAATGTCATGAAGATGGATATTTCTGTTTTCTGTGTCTCTGTGTTTTTTTGTTATTTTGTCTTGTGGATGGTTGGGCAGTGAGGTAACTGTCACCTGAAAGGGAGGGAGGGGGGAATACATCATCCTGATTTAAAGGGTGATACAGCATTAGCTTACATTTTAGGAAGGCTATTTAAATGTTCCCAAGAAATATTTTTGTGTGACCTCCCATGATGTGTAACATGGTGCTGAGATCTGGATTGGAGAAAGCTGCTCAAGACATGCCTGGTGTCTGTCCCCAGGAGTGGCTCAACTTGTGGCTCAGGGAGCCACAAAACTTGAAACCCACTGACCTTCACCAAATTTTTTTACCACAGATCATAGCTTAGTTTCATGTGGCCACCCAGGAATTAGATTGGGTTCATTTGGTTATTAAACCCAAGTGCTTCTGGTGCTGTGAAAGAAGCTTGTAAATAAAGTCGTCAGACCTTATTCTAGTTGAATCTGACCAAGAGTACTTGTTTTTAGACAGAGTGTTGCTGCTTCTAACCCCATTACCAAGAAAGGACAGATTTCAGGAGCCTTTGAGATAAGCTTATCTGACACAGTGTTAATCAAACCCTTGGATTGTTTTGGCCTGATTAATCACAAGCACTGGCCTTTATGTAATTCATGATTATTAGGATTTTTTAACCTGACAGAAGTGCAAAGGCAACTCATGAAATCTTCCTTCTCCCATAAATAAGGATTGGGCAGTGGGAGCAGGGGAAGGGAAAGCCAGCTGCAGGAATGAGTCTCTGAGTTTGACCCAAGAGCCACTCTGTGTTTGTGCAGGATCAGTGCTCTGCTGTTTGTTCTTCATTTTTAAGAATCAGACAGCATTCAGAATTAACTTAAACCAGCAAGCTCCATGGTTAGATTACAAGCTACTCTTCACAAAACAAGTGTTTTTTATAGAGTGCATGAGGTCTCACTCAGATCAATCTGCTCCCTCTGAATACGAGGTGCTCCTGAAGCTGCCTGGGAACAATATAAGTATGTAAACCTATAGAAATCCATGGGATAACTGTCCATCTCAGTATAAAATTCAGCCTCATGTAGCAGAGCACTTGAGAAAGAGCTAAGTATAGGGGTAAAACTGTAGAAAGGGAGATCTGCAAGGCTGGAATGGAGCCTGTTAATTTTGGGCACCTCCTTTGCCACGGATCATGTCTACATGAACTTACAAACATGTTTGTTTAGCTTGCTGTGAAACAGAAGCTTCGCTTCTGGTGGAGCACAAATTTCACACCCATGGTCTCAGCTGCCAAACTTGCGAAAAAATCTGATTTTTTCACAAGACAGCACCAGTTTTTCCCTTTAGAGAAGATGGACTAAGCACCTGCGGAGTGCTTATATGCTGAGACTTGAGGAGAGGCTGATCCGAGGTGTGATGGGTGTTATCCACTCCTCTGCACTGAGTTTTGGGTGACTAACAGGGATTTTGCCAGCATGGCAAAGAGGTGATTTGAGGGTGTGTGCACGCCACTGGGGTTACAGAATTGTAAGTTTTTATTGAGAGCAGTCTCCATTAATATAAACCAAGGCTGGGATAAATAATTGGTTTCAGTATTTTACCAGGTGCAAACCACACGTTCCTGCATGGGAAAGAGGGGTGGCTCCACCAGAGCTGCTGGGTTTGGCCGAGTGCAAACAAACCTGTGAGAAGTGATCCAGCCAAATCAGAACCTGGCATTTGTGTCTGCCATCCCTTTTTGTCGTAACAGGTATTAAGTCATGATTCAGAATAATTGAAATACTCATTCTACAAACAAAGATCAAACTGAGTTCTGCTTCAGCAACAAAGAGAGTAGTTTACATTGCCTTCCTGGATAAATCTGGGAGCACTTGGACTTAAACACTTCCTGGGTGGTATTGTAAGTACTGCACAAGGAAGAAGACTGTAGGAAAGAGGGGATCACTTGTAAATCCCACTCCACTGTAACATGTCCCAGAGCACTGGAAGGTGGTGGGCACGGTCAGGATACACCAAACAGAATCACTTTTAGAGGTTTTCTGGTTACCAGATACATGTAACAACTGATAATGGTGTTTGCAGTGAATGGGTGATCTGAGGAAAAGCAGTTTTTATGGTGAGTGGCTGCTTCCCTCTCTTCCTGTCAAGCATCCAGCCCATTTCAGAGCTGCCAGTACTGACATCCAGCTTTCAGGGCTTAGGTAGAGCATCTGCAATTTCAGATGTTTACCTCAATCAGAGTTGTGTTTTTCTTGGACTTGGGATGAAGTCAGCTCAGGAGCTGAACACTGGAATGTTTTTTGTTAACTCATTTTGCTGCTACCTTGATGGGCTATGAAAGTAAGACTGTGTTTATGGATAGAAAAATGGATGGATGGATGGACGGATGGACGGACAGTAGTAATTGTAAAGCTCGGGTTGCATTAAGGCACACAGTAGATATAGTTTATCTGGTTTCTAGTTTATTATTTAAAAGCATGTCCCCAGTAGTGGGTTACATCCTGGCTTGTGAAGCCCTGTGTGGGTATGATCAGCCGATCATCTTAGATTGTCTTCTGACAGCTTTGCTCATGGCCTGGTGGAGGAAATAAGACAAAAGTCAGTTGTTCCTGTTCTGTCTCACTGCTTTACTTCTTTGAAGTGCTGGGTGTACTGACATTCAGCACACAAAGTACTTATTCCTTTTAGGTTTTATATTGTCCAGGATTTGTTTTAATACAGCAAATCATCTACTACTTTTACATTCAAGTCTGCTGGGGCTTAAATGGTGTAAGAAGCCCCCAGACCTTCAAAGAGATTCATATCAGTGATCGTGGTATATTTGGAAAACCTTTTCCAAAAGATCCTGCGTGCAGGCAATTGTGCTGTGAAGAGGAAGGATTGTGAACATTTTGCTACCCTTGGAAGGGTCATCTTACTGCCAAACACCAATATTTAAGTGAAATAGCTTTTATGGCAAGTCCTTCCCTCTTTCCATTCTTAACTTCCAAATGGCTGAAGTTCTGGGAGTGTGAGCAATCCTCCTCTTGTATGCCTGCCAAGAAGTTACTGTTTTCTGACCTTTTTTCCCAAGTTTTCCTGACCTGCACCTGGACTGGCCACGTGGCAACATGTTGTTGAGGGCGGGGTGATGTGGCACGGCGAGCTGGATAGGCTGCACTGGGAGCCAGTGGCTGGACCAGCAGGAATTCATTCCTGGGAGAACTTGCTGAAGAGTGCCCTTGTTTGAAAGAGCTGTATGTCAGTTATTTCAGTGAAAGCAGTGAAACCCACACTATAAAGTTGGGTATTTGAGGCCATTCTGTGTGCCCAATGACTTGGAGTTACATACAAGTGTCCAATATGGGTGACACAATTAAGAAGGTCAAAGGCAGTGGAAAAGCAAGAAAAGGAAATCTGGGCTCTGAGCCCTGTCCAGCCTGGCCTTGAACACTTCCATGGATTCCATTTCAGATGATTATTGATTTCCAGCGGGGGCAACAAGTAGATGTTTCTTGTTTCTCAGTGCAGTGATGTTTGGTTTTAGTCTTAAAAGAGGTATCGTAACTCATGCTGAAGTTTTGTGGTCATGTGTAAGGGCAGTTCTGCAGAGCGGGAGGTGCATCATGAAGCATTAGCAAAGTTTATTCTGGAGCAGGATCTAAACCCTCAGCCAAGGAGGAACAGACCCTTGCCATGTTAATTTGACAGAAATCCTTCCACCTCCATCCCAGTTCTCTTTTCCTGTTGGCAATTTTGATTCATGGAATCACAGAATATCCCAAGTTGGAAGGGACCCACAGGGATCACTGAGTCCAACTCCTGGCCCGGCACAGGCCAGGAGGTTGCATGCAGGCTCCTCCTGGAGCTGATCAGACTCCCCATTCTCCTAGGATAAACATCCCAGCTGCTGGGGTTCAGATCCCATTTATATGGGCTGGAGCTGTGCCGTTGCCAGACCAGCCAAGTGGGAAAGTTGGCCGTGCTCTGTATAAACAGCTCTAAGCCAGCTACACTAAATTTGGAAAAGAATTAGGGGAACTCATTTTTCAACTACCCTGGAGTATTTTATCTCCAGTTGCCCCATGTTATCATTTCATGGGAAGAGTTTCTGTTACTCAGGACTGTTTCCATCATGTTTATTTTCAGATAGCATATTTTTATTTTCTGTAAACCAAAAGAGTTTAAAGATCCATTGAGGAACAATGGATCAAGGGTCTGTCTGCTTCTCTTCCCACCCTCAGGTAGCACTGCAATTCCTGTTCAGCCGAGCCCTGCAAGGCCAGGTCATCATGTGGTGCCACTCACAGTCTCTTTAAATAAACTTTTCTTCTAATTTTAAGAGGGAGGAGTATTTTTAATGCAAAGCTCCTTTGCAACAAGTAGTGTGAAGATTGGAAGAAACAGCCAAAACCATTTGCCTCTTGATTCATGTTTTCGTTTGTCATAAATATAGTCTGCACATAAAAATTACATCATCAATGTCCTATTTCTGGTGTATATGTTGTGAATGGCAGAGTTTCTTACCCTTCAGTCATCGTACTTTAAGCTGATCTATGCAGTACTGACAGTGAAGAATGACACTTCTGAGGCCATTTAGCTTAATTGAAAGACTTTGCCAAAATTACAGGTATTTCCTGTGATTGTTGCAAGTTTTTTCCCAACACCAGAATTTTATTCTTTGTCCCACTTCCTCTACAAACTTTTACTGCAGGATGCAGGCAGTAGTCAAGTGAGGTGCAGTGTCCCAGAGCCCTCTCTAACAGATTAAGAGGCTGATGCAAGCTGGAAAAGAAAAAGCTGTGGTGCAAAACAGGGGCAAACCCTCAGCAGGAAACTCCACTGGGGCTGGGGCCGACAACATCCTACTGCTGGCTGGGACCAGGAGGAAAAAAAAATGCTACAAAGAAGGTTTTGGGAAACTTTGTCCTTATTTGGAGATTAAGTCCATGCCTCTGCCCAGAGCAGGCTAGTTTTTGTAGGGCTGGGATATTCTGCCTAAGCAGCACCATATCCTGCTATTATACCCAAGCACATCCTATAATCAGTATGTCTCCAAAAATCCTTCTTAAAGCTGAAGGCTTGGAGTCCAGATTGTCACCAGGTGCTGTCCCACAGGTAACTCTGAAAGCCTTACATAAGTGGTGAATTGACTCTGCTCCTGACATCCCTCCGGCTGAGTGGGACGGCTGTGCCAACGCTGAGCCAGCTCCTCCGTGTGCCTGGAGAGGGTTTGTCTGCCAGTGCTGGTGTGGGGCAGCAGCGGGGCAAAAGGGGCTTCCAGTTCAGGGGAAGGCAGCAATCCCCTTGGTGCTTATGAAGGAGAAGGCTCCAGCTCACCCCTCTGAGCTGGTTACATGGGAGTGGCTGAAATGAAAGGTGGTGTTACGGAATGGAAGCGTTGGTATTGCTCCTGAACTTGGGGGAGGCATCTAATTCTGCATCACACTGGAAATTCAGCTGCAGAAGCAGAGGAGCTGGCACGTAGGTTTGTCTTTTCATGCACATCCGTGTTAGGAAGTTATGGAATAATTCATAGAGTCCCACAATGGTTTGGGTTTGGAGGGATCTTCAAACTCATCCAGTCCCCCGCCCTGTCACGGGCAGTGACATCCTCCACTAAACCAGATTGCTCTGAGCCCCATCCAGCCTGGCCTTGAACCCTTCCATGGATTCCATTTCAGGAATGCTGTGTGTGAGTCCTGGTCTAGGAGTCCGTATAAAGGCATTAAGAAATCTTACTTTGGGAATTACCATTTTTTTCTCATACAGAAAATTTGATGTTTTCCCTCCCCAAACAGAACAAAATGAAATTTTGAAAGCATCAAAAGTTGCTTGTGATGTGAAATTAAGTTTCTCTTTTGTATGCTCAGAAAAAGCCCTTTGGCATGAAGCTCCCTAATACCCAGAAGAAAGGGATCCCCAGTGCCCAGGATGTTTGGGATGCTTTTGAGATCATAGGCCAGGTTCTGGTTTTTGCATTGCTACAGACTCAGTCACACATATGCACATGCCTTTAATTTTAGCTTCACTTCCCTATGCCTTTGGTTTTAGCTTCACTTCCCTGTCTGCAAAGCACCAGTATTTCTTTGGTAAGGATAATGAGTTAATTGCTTGTAAATTGTTTTAAGGTTCTCAGAAGTGAGACCTCAGTGTTTTTTGCTGTTGCTACTACCCATGAGATTTTGATCACAGCGAGACAATACCAGATTAGTGTTTATTGCAGCACAACTGAGCATATGTTTACATTAAAACAAAGATGAGACTGCAGTGCCCAAGCCTAGAAAAATCCTTTGTAGAGCTTTGAGTCAGCTCTAGAATCCCAGTAAGTGATAAAATTGGCTCCTATGGTGGAACATTAGCCAGTGTCTGGCTCTCTTTGAAAACCCTTTCACCCCTTGACCACCCTTGGCTCTGGGGCAGCATGTCCCAGGGAGAGGCACAAAGCATCTTTCCTTAGAGAAATGGATTTGAGGAATTCTTTGCTTGCTCTGAGAAGAAAAAACAAAGTCCCAAACTCAATGTTTTCCTGGACAAATTGCCTCTGAATGCATCTCCAAGGGTTTCCTGATCTGTGCAGCAAGTGGCCCTTGGTACATTCAGGCATTCTTTTCATGGAGTCGTGGAATGGTTTCGGTTGGATGGACCTTAAAGCCCATTCAGTTCTACTCCCTGCCCTGGGCAGGGACATTTTCCACTAGCCCAGGCTGCTCCAAGCCCCCTCCAGCCTGGCCTTGGGCACTTGCAGTGACGGGGCAGCCGCAGCTTCTCTGGGCACCCTGTGCCAGGGCCTCCCCACCCTCACAGGGAACAATTCCTTCCCAATATCCAATCTAAACCTACTCTCTGTCACTGGGAAGCCATTCCCCCTTGTCCTGTCACTCCATCCCTTGTCCAGAGTCTCTCTCCATCTTTCTTATGGGCTCCCTTCTGGCACTGGAAGGTCACTATTAGGTGACCCTGGAAGTGCCTGTTCTCCAAAGGGAAGAATTCCGGTCACTGGTGAGAAGTGCTTTGGTTCTGTGTTGCAGGTTATGAAGCCATGCACATGAACTACATTTAAATCTCTGTTTCACCTCAGGGAAAACAGAGGCCATCATCAAGAACTTCAGCCCCCACTACCGCCGCCAGTACACCGTGGCTTTCTGCAGGCACGTGCAGGAGGAGCTGGAGCAGCACCGCCACTCCCAGTCCCGCTTCCTGAAAACCAGGGTAGGAGGACACTGATTTTCTTGTCGGTGACCTAAGTGCACACAGCAGTTTGCAAATGCAGATGTTGGATTTGGGTCAGTTCAGTTTGGGATGGAAAAGTTACATCTGGGTACAGGTTTGAAGTTTTATTTTTGAAAATTCATCTTTATTTTGGTCTTGTTTAGTTGTTTATCGTGGCACGAGGAGAACCATGACACAAGTTTCTGGTACAAAGTGTTGGATATTTGGACAAAACTGGTTCCTTCTTGCTGGTTGCCAGGTTCTGCAAAATCTAGGGACAGAGATCGTACTTTCAGGGAAGAGATTATGTAGGAAAGGTAATTAATCCTGTCATCTGTGGCCCAGGGTTCCTTAAAGAAGATGGCAATAATTCCTTTTGTGGAGTGAACTATGGAAAGCTGCTTTTTATTAGATGGGAGACAAAAAAGAGAGACAAAAGTCTCCTTATTAGAGGAAAATGCAGAGAACCAGCCTTCAACTTTAAGGAAATACAAAGTTAAGTGTTCTGAACATACTGGAAATCACGGATTTCCAATGCTCTTAAAATGAGTAAGTAAAGCAGTAAGGTGTGATGTAAGAGGTGGGATAATAGAAGAGCTGTGTCTTTCAGAAATATCAGTTACTACAGCACAGTCGCAAAAGCACTACAAAGAAATGGGAAACAATTTACTATTTTATAATAAAACCTTGCTTTTCATAATAACAAAATATTTATATGATGTAGTGGAAAATAGGAGGTGGTGAACTCCAAGTCATCTTGTGGGGATTGGAACTAGATGATCTTTAAGGTCCCTTCCAACTGAAACCATTGTAGGATTCTCTGATCTTGCATTCAGCATGCCAGCTGAAAGGTAAATAAATCTGTCTCAGAAATCTGGCAGTGTTTTGGAAGGCAGAGCTCTTCTGCTGCCTCCTCACCTCGGCCACAAGAATTTGCTTGTGTCTGTAGAACTTTCTGAAATTAGAGACGTTTATGACTCCAAATTGTATTTCAAGGCTCAAAAGCCCTTGGAGCAGCATTATGGAAATGTAGAAATAAAAGCTTCAAGATGGTCAGTGGTGCAGAGGAGTCTCAAATGTCTCCAATTGTCCCTGTAGCCCCCAGGGGAAGCCGGGACAGTTCTGTACGAAGCAGAGCTGCTGCACTTCACCGAGGACCTGAAGAAGTGGAAGGACAGATATGTTGTGATCAAAAATGACTACACTGTGGATTGCTTTGAGACCAAAGAGGTGAGCGCTGCTTCCTTAGATCTGCTTGAACACTCCCAGATAAACCACAGCGAGTGGATTTGCTGCTGCTGCCTTGCCTTCAGCACTATGAGGTGAAACCTTGTCCTCGTCAGGGTGGCTCCAGTGGAAGCCCCACAGGGATGGCAAAGGGTACAGCCAAGTGCCCTGCCTTGGCCAGATATGTTGGCAAGAACTAATAAATCCTTTTAACAGCACTTGAACCTTCCTGTGCCTGTCCCAGAACACCTCTCATCTGTACATCCTTGTAATACATCCCTGTGCTCCTGCAGTTGGATCTGAAGTAGCAGGGTTTGGGTGGCTCCAGGCTGACTACAGTGGAGGTTTTTGTCTGGAAGCTGCCATAGTCAAACTAGTCCTGGCTGACAAATCCAACAAATTGGGCTCAGGAGAAAATCCCATCCCTTTTCCCTCCCTTCCATCCCTGACTCCTCACCACAGCAGATAAGCACTGAGAGGATATGTTCAAACATGTTTTTTACATTTAACCATGTTTTAGGTTTGACATGCCCAGGGAACATGTCCAAAATTCAGCCTGACAAAAAGATCCCCCGTTTGGGCAATATCCCCATGCATTAGAGTCATAGAATATCCTGAGTTGGAAGGGACCCACAAGGATCATGGAGTCAGCTCCTGGCTTTGTCAGTGAATTGTGTATTTTATATTTTCTCTCTCCTTAAATCTCTGTTTGACAATACTTCCTCTCTGTTGATTTTCCAGGCCTACCAGAAGGGAGCCAGCCCTAAATATCACGTTCTTCCTGCAGGAGGCAAAGTCCTGACTTCAGAAGAAGATTACAATTTGCTGTCTGATAAACATTTTCCAGACCCTGTTGGTAAGTCCTGCTCAAAGCTGAATGGCCAAAGCCTAGGCTCTGTTCCTTACTCTGTTCTGGGAAGGCTTTCAGGTTCCACTTTAAAATGAGGCAGCAGAAGATGCCCCCAGCCCTTTTCCCAAGTCCAAGCATAGCTCCAGAGTGGATGAACACAGCAGATGCTGGAGGCCAGCATTCAGAGGAACACTGGCTCCCTTTCTTCCCAGCATACCGACACAAAGCTGCTGGAAGCTGTGCAGAAGCAGGGCAGGAACCACTGCACCATTGTTCCCAGGCTTTGTTAATATTCCTGGTTTATTTGTTTCCATTTTTAGATGCCAGCTGTCTGTGTTGATTCGCAGCTGAGAATATGTCCCACAGAGAGGGCAGGAAGGTGGCTGCTTCTGAGTTTGTTGTTTCTGGGCCGGGAACTGCTGTGGTCCTGCCTGACCCCCTTCCACCAAGATGGAGAAAATGCAGACTTAATGGGAGTGGGTCTCTCACATTGCAGAGTCAGATTTGGAGAATGAGATGCCACATAACAAAAGGGATAAGGGCAACTTGAAGACAGGGATTTCTTTTTTGAGTCCTTTAAATCCTTAGGATTTAAAAGTTAGGTGCCCCCTCACTCGCTTTCCCAAGGCATAGGGTGGTCAGAGGGGCTTGGAGGAGTCCTGTGTGTGTCACCACAGCTCCGCAGCAGTTGGGGTTGAGTGATGTGGAGGACCCCAAGGGTGCTCATGGCCTTCCCAAGGCTCTCCCTTCAAAAAGAGCATCACTTCATCTTTATGGCCCTACTCCCCTTCTATGTGGTGCTGAAGACCCTCCAAGATGAACCTCTTGTGTCTGGGCTCTCGATGCATGTCAGTGACTCCAGACTGGGTTTGGTCATCCCTAAATGTGCTGTCCAGCATCCCCTGTGTGCAGGGACTTGGGGCAGGTGGGAGCCGGAGGTACTTGGTGCTTTCTTTACATCACCTGCAAGGGCTTGAAGTGTCAGTTTTTAGTGGTAGTTAGTGGAAGTCCTGGAACCAGGGAAAGCACTGCTGTTCCAACATGGTTTATTTAATGCTGTTTGTTTCTATAAGAAAGTCCATATGCTCCTAAATGGTCTCTATGTGGAACACACCAGAGCTCCCCACTAATTTATTTGGTTGCCATGAAAACCATTTCCCTAGCAGCTGCAATCCAGTGAAGTACTTTCTTTGAAATTTTGCCAAAACTCTGTAGTTTTTTGCCACCTTGAATACAAAGCAAGAGACCATCAAGTTGCTGTGGTGTAACACACAGAGGTGGTTGGTGCCAGCCGAGTGTGCCCATCCCAGCTGTGTCCCCCTGCCCTCTGTGCCCAGTCTCCTGGACTGGGAAGGAGATTTCCCTGCTGGCAAAGGTCTGGCACACAGACCTCAAACAGAGGTGTTTCTGTGCAGGTCCGAGTGAGAAGGAGGTGGCTACAGCCTTTGTTCCGCTCCCGAAGGAGTTCCCGGTGTACCTGTGGCAGCCCTTCTCCCGGCACAGCTACTACTGCTTCCCAGAGCCAGCGGCACAGCGACGCTTCAGCGCCGTGCTGGGGGACTGCGTGAGGCATTCCAACCACGGTGAGTGCGGGATGGGACTGCGTGAGGCATTCCAACCACGGTGAGTGCGGGATGGGACTGTGTGGGACACTCCAACCACGGTGAGTGCAGGATGGGACTGCGTGAGGCATTCCAACCACGGTGAGTGCGGGATGGGACTGCGTGAGGCATTCCAACCACGGTGAGTGCGGGATGGGACTGTGTGGGACACTCCAACCACGGTGAGTGCAGGATGGGACTGCGTGAGGCATTCCAACCACGGTGAGTGCGGGATGGGACTGCGTGAGGCATTCCAACCCCGGTGAGTGTGGGGTGGGACTGTGTGGGACACTCCAACCACGGTGAGTGCGGGATGGGACTGGGTGGGACATTCCAACCACGGCGAGTGCGGGATGGGACTGGGTGGGACATTCCAACCACGGCGAGTGCGGGATGGGACTGGGTGGGACATTCCAACCACGGCGAGTGCGGGATGGGACTGGGTGGGACATTCCAACCACGGCGAGTGCGGGATGGGACTGGGTGGGACATTCCAACCACGGCGAGTGCGGGATGGGACTGGGTGGGACATTCCAACCACGGCGAGTGCGGGATGGGACTGGGTGGGACATTCCAACCACGGCGAGTGCGGGATGGGACTGGGTGGGACATTCCAACCACGGCGAGTGCGGGATGGGACTGGGTGGGACATTCCAACCACGGCGAGTGCGGGATGGGACTGGGTGGGACATTCCAACCACGGCGAGTGCGGGATGGGACTGGGTGGGACATTCCAACCACGGCGAGTGCGGGATGGGACTGGGTGGGACATTCCAACCACGGCGAGTGCGGGATGGGACTGTGCGAGGCATTCCAACCACGGTGAGTGCGGGAAGGGCTCAGCCTAGGACAGTGTCACCCACCTGGGAATGCTGGAACACCCGTGGAAAAACACAAGTCACGCGTGAAAGGTGCTTGGCTTCAGCACCCCGAGGAATGAATCAACACAGCCCTGCTGCTTGCTGTGCTGGGAGGTGGGGTTTGGGGTGCAGTGGGGATGAGCTTGTGTAGAAAACATGGGAATTGCTTTGGAAGTTGAGTAATGATACAAAATCCCTAAGAGGTGTTTATTACTAAGGCACAGCAAGCCCTCACCTGCGTTTGCAAGCTGGCAAATGCATCACAGCTATAGAGTCAGGAAGCATGGAATATCCTGAATTGGAAGGATCCACAAGGATCATGGAGTCCAGCTCGTGGCCCTGCACAGACAATCCCAAGAATCCCACCCTGTGCCATACAGGACACCAGGTGTGTACAGCATGGAGGGAGTGTAGTCTCCCAGTACATCCCTGTGTTGTTACACACACATCACTCCTGATCAAACATTTGGCCTTTCCGCAGGTGTTTCAGTGGCAGCTCAAGCCCCAGCCATGGCTAAGCCTTGTAACTGGTCCATGAATGGTGTGTAGGACACAGTATTTGTTGTCTGCACAAAGATAAATTATAAATGTCACTTTCTGGGTAGGTTAGACTAGAAAACTTAAAAAACCCCCCCATTTTGTGACTTGCTGGGATTATAAAAACAACTTTGCTCCCATGAAATTGCAAGATCATTTATGAGTTGGATCCTTCAGAAAAAGAAACGTTTTCCTAATTTTCAGAAGACTTTCTTTCCACCAAGATGCCCTTACTTCCCCACTAGTCTCCAGTGTCTTCCATGCCTTTAGTGTCACTTTGGAGTCCCATCTGCTCCTGCTGCCCTTGGTCGGAGATGGGAACACTCAGCAACTTCTCCAGCAATCTCAGTTGCTTGGGTCTGAAGCCCAGGCTTGTGGATAAATGAATTATGAGTGCAGGGTGTGAACAGTCCCTTTTATTTACAGAAGTGGGTCCCAGTTAATGTTTTTTTAGCTGTCATTTTAGTCTCCTGGTCATCAGCTTCATCCCATTGTCCTCATACAGCTTTCTTCTGCTGTCCTCCCTGGATCCTTCTTGACTGCCAGCTCTTTTCCCTTGTCTCAACTGCCAAAGGCATTCCTGCTTTCCTTTAGGACTCCATTCCCATGAGGAAAACACACACGACCACATTTCTAGGCAGTTTCCTAAGACGTGCAGTTACTTGTGTGGTGCTCAGGGGTGGTTGGTTTTAGGGGCTTTCTTCAGAGGACATGTGGGATTCCCGATCCCGATGCTATCCAGGTGGTGTACAATCCCTAATTGCATTCCCAGTGCTATCCAGGTGGTGTACAGTCCCCATTCCCAGTGCTATCCAGGTGGTGTGCAGTCCCCATTCTCAATGCTATCCAGGTGGTGTACAGTCCCCATTCCCTGTGCTATCCAGGTGGTGTACAGTCCCCATTCCCAGTGCTATCCAGGTGGTGTACGCTGCCCTGACACTCTGGACTTGGCTCCTCACCAAGGTTTGGTAGGGAGATGGGGACACAATCAAGTTTTCCTGGCACTCCATGACTTGAAGCCTGTTCATGATGTTTGGGGATTTTCATTTCTCTCCTGGAACAAGTGTAATGGGTTTGACAAAGGTTTTGGCAGCCTGGTTTTTCCTTAAAGTTCAGCACATCACTCTAGGGACCAATCCTGAACTGGCAGAAGCTGGGTTTAGATGACCTAAGAGTTCTTTTCCATCTCCAGAGCCTGCAAGTCTGCACTTCATTATATTTCATATGGCTCAGCTATTGCTCATTTATGCATCTGTTCCAGGATTTATCCCTCCCAGCTTTTCCTGTGGTCCAGTTTTTATCTGATAGACAGTGCCTCAAGACTCATCCTTACTTCTGCCCAACAGGGTGAGAAGCAGATAAAGACAGCCTGGATTAGGATATACTGTTGCACCAGGAGGAGAGTCTTAAAAGCTATCAGGGAAGCAACAGCCCCTTTTATTTGGATTTCTTGTAGTCATGTCATCCCCTGGCACCTCAGTAAGCTGATCTCTGCCCTTGGAGAGAATTTTTTTTCCAGTGGCTTCATATTGATTCCTATTCATTCTCGCATCACTGAAAAATATTAGTTTATTAATACTTTTTAATGTCTTTTTTTACAAACACTTCTGCTGATGAAAACAGGTATCTGAGCAATCTGACAAAGTTACAGCGTAAGGATTGCAGTAGAAAATTTTAATCCGCTCTTTTATTAAAAAACATGTTGAGAAGAGAAAAGAACTGTGAAAAATCCTTCGTGTTTGATTGTGAAATATAATTTAGTTGGATAGGGAGCACAGAGCAAAGCAATACTCCCTCCACCTCTTCCCAAAGTGCCAAGTTCACGTTTGCCAGAGCAGATTTGGCAAGGGCAGGACAAAGACAAATGTCATGTCTGATCAGAAGTAGCCTTTCTGTCCCTGCTGTGATCTGCCATTCCTGGGAAGGAATGTATTGCATTGGGCTTTAGCCAAGGACTTGGAGGAGTTCGTGGGTACAGTGTGTTTCTTTCTCCCAGGAAGCAGAGTTAAACACGGAAAGCTGGAGTGAATCAGCACTGGGAACCGCCCTGGCATTCAGCTGCTTCCTGTCCCCTGAGTCCCTGTGGTATAAATTCCCAGCCCAGTTTGTGTTTCTGGGATTTCTGGGCAGAGCAAAAGCATTGGGATTTAGTGAGCAGCACTGGGAAATGGTATTCAGATGTTTGGAGTGTGGATTGTTGTGCTGCCCCCCTCTCAACTTTCCTCTTGTCTTTGCCCTTTATATGCATTGATGAGGGCTTGGTGGTTTGAGGAGACACTGATCTCCTTCACCAGCAATGGAACATGAAGATCAAATGCTTTTTGGGTTTTAATTTGTGAGGTGGTGTGATTAGGGCTAATTAGTAAGAAGACAAGTACCCAGAGAGCAGCAGAGGAACCCCAACATCCTGGTGGGTGCAGGGGGTCTGCGGAGGGGGCTGCTGACTGTTCTCTGCTGCTTCCAGGGAGCCTGCTCTTCCCAAGTGTCTCTGCAGGTCAGACCTCCAGCAGTGCAGGATTTTAAAAACTCCTCAGCTTTTTAAAGAAGCTCTGCTTGAGTTTAGGTGGAGTGTGGAGCAAGTGGTTTAGCATTTTCCTACAATTTCCTAAGCTGCTCCTGCCAGGTTAGATGGGGCTGGCAGCATGGGATTTGTTGGTTTGCCTTATCTCCATGATCCACTTTGATCTACAGCCTGGACTTACCTGGTTCCATCTCGCTCCCTGTTTCCTTAGTGAAATGCTGAGAAGTGCACACCTCAAATTTGGGAGAAATCTGCTGCTGAAGTGGCCACCTAGCCTGCAGTGGGGATGTTCTATCAGTCCCACAGTGGCAACAGTGAGGGAAAGGCTCAGGATATTCACAGGGCTCTAATATTTCCTATCTCCCTAATATTTCCTATATATCCTAATATATAGGAAATAGATATTCCCTAATATCTCCTCTAATATTTCCTATCTCCTTCCGTAAAAGGTTTTAATGCTTTTATGTTTGCATGCCTTGAAAATCAGACTGAAGTTTCTTCTGAGTACTACTTGAATTATTTTGGTTTTTTAGGAGGTCTTCTTGCTTCCTATAAGAGTTTCACTGAGTATTTGCTGTTGGAAGTGGAGAACCCATACCACTTGGTTCTGGGATAGAGGGAAGTCTGCGTGATGGGAAGGAAGTGACAGCTAGCTCAATGTGGGAGACACAGTTTCATTTCATAATTTTATTTTCTTTCACCTGGTTTGATTTCACATCCACATCTTGACAATCACCCTCCTGACACAGGAAGCTTAGGGACTTTCAAAACCATATCTTGTCATCTCCAATTTCAACAGGAACAACAACAAAAATTATTTTGAGCAATAAATATATTAAAGAAGTATAATAAAGAAATACATTAGGCAAGAGAGAAAGATAAAATGTAGTTTTAAGCTTGTGCAGGGCAGGTTTTTTTCCTCCATCGCTGACCTCTAGGGTTGCCATTTTCAGTGTCTGCATTTCCTTGTTTTTCTCATAGTTATTTCTAACTTTCCTATATTACATGTCCATAGTACCTATATAGGACTTGCCAACACTTGGACTAGAATTCAGAATAATTCCAGGAGCGCTGATAAAGGTTGAGAAGCTGACATGAAATCCTTGAGCTGAGGGATGAATATGTCTAAATATCTCTATATACAGAGCAGAGCAGCTGTCAGCAGTCCAGATACCACTTCGGAAGGGTTTCTGAGTCTTCATGCCACAAAGAGGGTGGCCTTTCTTCCCCAGAGAAGGAGATGAAGGGAAGGATTTTCTTGTTGCCTGTTTCCAAAGGATGTGGAAGGAGCAATTAAAGGAGAACTGAGGAGGAAATTGCTTTTTATGACATTAAAGAAAAATGTCCTTTTGCACTGGGATGAGGCCTTTTGGAAGGTTTGTGTGGTAATTTGGGGTGGGAAAAAGTACAAATGGAGACAATATTTAGCCCTTCATCTACCAAGATTTGTGTCTTGGCTCCTCTCAAGCAGCTGCTGCACTTGGGTTAATTAAATCCCTTTTTGGTTAATAAGATCAAACCTCCTGTGATTCGCATGAGTGGCTGAGACCGTGGCTGGTCTTTCACCAGACACATGAGGTCCAAATGGACTTTTCAAACTGATGGGTAAACATCCATAGGAATATTAATGTTGTCATAACAGACAAAGCCATTTTACTAGAAATACCTTTGATGAGGCTTGTGGGGTGTTAAAAAAAAAACTCACTAAAACTTTAGGACATGATATAGAAAATTTTTGCATAATTCAGAGTATTTTGCTTGAAAGAAGACTATTTCTCGTCTTTCTAGGGTATTTTTGCTCTACAGCATGAGTTCATTCAGTCAGCGTGGCTTTTGCCTTTCCAGCCAGCCTGGTTTCCTACACTGCGGTGAGGATTTTCAGTCTGTAGGAGTGACATTCATTCTGAAACACCAAGATGATGAATGTGCTAAAATCATAATTGCCATTACATTCTTCCTACCCCTCTCACCTCGGGCTGATTATCTTCTTCTTACGTACTACCAAGCGTGGGGTGGTGCAGGGGAGCCACTGCCCTGAGCTCACCACCCTAGCTTGTTTTAGCAGCTGTGAAGACTCCTTTATGCAGAGTAAGCTGGTGTTCAGGCTCCAGCTTCAAAGTTCTGCAACAGAGAAATCACAGAATTCATGGAATGGTTTGGGTGGGAAGGAACCTCCTACCATGGGCAGGGACCCCTTCCACCAGCCCAGGTTGCTCCAAGCCCTGTCCAGCCTGGCCTTGGGCACTGCCAGGGATCCAGGGGCAGCCACAGCTTCTCTGGGCACCCTGTGCCAGGGCCTCCCCACCCTCACAGGGAACAATTCCTTCCCAATATCCCATCTATCTCTGCCCTCTGGCAGTGGGAAGCCACTCCCCCTTGTCCTGTCGCTCTGGTGCTTGTCCAGGTTCCCTCTCCAGCTCCCTTGGAGCCCCTGTAGGTACTGAAAGGCCACAATAAAGTCACCCCAGAGCCTTTTCTTCTACAAATTCCCACCTGCTCCAGGAATATTGTAGCTGGTTTGGAAAGCACTTGGAAAGTGTCAGTAGTAAGTGATACTGTGATTCTTTGTGTGTGTTTATGCAGTGTTCATTAGTTTTTTAGAGTATGAAACCCAAAGCTGCTGGTCCCGCTGGGGGAGGTTCCTTGTGCCCTGTGTGGTGCTGCTTTGAGCAGCTTTAATCTGGGCACTGTGTGATGATAACCAAACAGTTAACCCTGCTCACTGCTGGTTTGGTGGCCACAGAGGGAACTCGTGCTGCAAAGCTCTATCGGCTATAAATACAGCGTGTTCTTACAGAGCTGTATCATGGTTGGAAGTGACCTCATCCAGCTTCTGTTGGTGGTTAGCAACTTCACACCACATGCTCTGTGGGTAATGGGACAGCACACTGCTCACAGGAAACCCCCGGAGCTGGGTGGCTGGTGCCTCTCAGGCCCAGGGCACCATAAATATTTCACTGGATGCTAACAACACAGGACAGCATTTTGTGAGGGTAAAATGTGTGTCCGTCTATTTAGAGGGTCATTTTCAGCCATGCTTGAGCCATGTCCCAAGCCCCAGGTAACCTCCCTTTTCCTGAGGTGCAGTTCCTGAGCTTTCCTCATCTCCCCACGTTCAATGCATTCTTACCTGCCATCCCCGGTGGCTTGGGACCATTGCTTATTTTTTGGAGACAGAAATTTCCACAGTTTAATTTTGTTGGAGTTGATGGCCATGGTCTTGTTACCAGCTGTCTATGGTATCTAAAAAATAGCAGCTCTTAGAATGTGCTGGAGCTCACATGAGCTCTTAGAAAGGGAAATCATTTTTTATCTTGTTATTTATTTTATCTTTTATTTGAAGAGTGTCCCCTAATTGTGGTGCTGCAAGGTTGGCAGAGTGATTCCTTCCCTGCAGGAATGTCTCTTGTTCCCTGCTGGCCTCCAGCTGCCTCCACCTCAAATCCTTGGGGACTGGTGGAGTGGGAGCACTATCTTTGAAGTGCCAGTACAAGAGCTGGCATTATCCTGTCTCTTTAGTTGGTTTGGGGTTGTCTTTTTTCTTTTTTTTTGCCAGCTTTTGTTTTGAAAGAACTAAATTTAAAAAAAAATCAGTTAGAAATTGATTATTTTTTAAATTACAGAGCGTGTATAGTGGAAAGCAGGGGAAAAGCAAGAGTCTAAATATATTCAAAAGAAGCAGATGCCAAGGTGAGAGGGGAATGACTTGGAAGGATGAGAAAATTGGGAAAATGTAATTTGCATTTCTTAGCATGAAATCTATTCTCTCGAGGGCAGCAGTGTCTAGTGGAAATAAGAAGGGGTGGAATTACCAGCTTTTGAGACTGCACTTCAAATTCCAAATATTTCTTTATCTGCCTCCTACTATCTATTTGTAACATCACAAGAAGGAAGGCCCTGCACTGTACTGAGATTTTTTGTGTCCCGGGAAAAGGCTCTATAAACCAAGAAGGAGTTACGAGAGATGCTTTGGCACTGCCTTCACCAGAGCCAGCTATCCGTCAAATAAATGAGGAAGCAAATATTGTGAGATGTGAGACCACCTAAAATCAAATGCAGTTTTTACTCATTTATCCTATTCCAAGAATTAATAGTAAGTGACATTCTCCTCCTCAGTGAAAGGTCACCAGAGTGGACTCCTTGGTCACCTTCATTTCCTTCCAGTGATTGTTCTCCTGACTTCTCTGCTCTCTGTCCAAAGCCTGTGGCTTTGGATGATTTGAGGGGATATTTGTGGGACCTGCTGTCTTGTAGGAGGAACTATAAAGTCGTGAGATTTTTGTATCAGTTGTGAATATCTTGTGTTGGGAAGAGACATTCGAGAGAGCTGCAGTTCCTGAGGCTGGTGGGCCTGAGCCTGGCAAGGCCTGTGGGCCCTGACATGATCATCTCCTACAAAAACAGCCATCACTGGGTGCCGCATTGCTTTAATATCAACTAGTTACCTGCAGGAACAATTCCAGGATCATACAGATTATATTCCTGCATTTAGAATCTGGCTGGGATGCTGCAGGAAGCAGATGAAGCCAGGAGGGATTGCTCCCGAGTTGTGGTGGTCAGATGAAGGGCGTTATGTCAGAGTCAGCATTTCTTTAATTAAAACCCGTGCTCCGTGAGCTCAGACTTCTGGATTCTGGTTTAACACTTGTTCAGCTATGTCTTTGGGCCGCAGCCTTGTGTGAAATGTCAGCCAAAAGGCTGAAGTTATTCTCCACGGTGGAGCTCACTTTGGTAAAATACTTTATCCACAGTCAATAGACCCCTTCACTGTTACTGGATTGCAGCTGAGTCCAACAATTAACCCGGCCATGTCCACCACTAAACCATGTCCCCAAGTGCCATTAGTGACAGTTACTGTTCAGAGGGACACGCAGTTTAAATAGGATGTTGAAATAATCACTGTTTAACAGCTACGTCAATGTTATAAAGGCACCTGCTTTTGCTTGTAATTAAAAAAAGTCATCATCTGAGTGATTAAACCTCCTCACCAGCAGCCCCAAGGCAGCAGTGTGCAGTACAGACAGATGCACAGTTTGAACCGGAATGTTCAAATGCAGATTTCACATTATCTGGGTTTGTTGGAAATCCAGTTTGAGCCAGAGGCAGCTGCAGCACTCAGCCTGTCTGGTAACGAGGCCCATCTCTAGAAGTTCTTGCACAGAGCTCTTCAGTGTTCTGACTGGTGTAAGACCGGTTGATCTGTGGCTATGGATGAGACCAAATCCACCGGGGCAGTTAATTCCTGCTGCTGTCATTGGACACATGGCAAGTGTTGGTGAGTCACAAATGTTGTCTGGACAGTCTGTCCTGAGAGGTTTTAGCCATGTCCATCTCCAAAGGTGCTGCTGTCCAGCCATGGACAGGCCTGGGAGGGCCCACAGGACCTTGGGAATGAAGATTTGCTCATCACTCCCCACACATTCACCTGCCAAGGGACAGAAGGAGCAGCTCATAGCCCAGGGCACCCCATTAGGAGACTGCCAGTCCCAGGGCAGCCCAAGCATGGGAGAGAGCTGAGACTGGGAACAGGACCCTCTAAGTTAACTGTCCTGCACCAGGTGCAGGTGTTCTCAGTGGGTGTCCAGTAGCCTGGTCCTCTGAGTATCATTTTGACGAGTTAAGGTTTGACATAATTATGTTTTTTAAAAGAGAAATTATTCACTGCAGGGAAGCTCCTTCCTATAGAAAGTTTTCTGCAGTCCTGAACAAACTGAGCCCTGCCATCGAGACATGTGCAAGTTTGGGGAGATTATAAAGTCATGGTGCTTCCAGTTGTCCTTCCATGTCCCAAAGTCAGAGGGAGCTTTATACCAGTTACTCTTGGATTTATAAAAGGAATCTGTGGTTAGCAATATCTGTTACTGAAATTGGGCTCTATGCTTGGATATGTAGAGTCTCTAGGTAGGTTTTCTTTTTTAAAAAATTAAACAGAACAAATAGAATTTTGTTTTAATCTCCACACATAAGGTATGTTATGTTCATTAGCAGCTGGAGAAGGTGCTTGGGTGGTTTTCCAAGTGCAAGGCATCCTGGATTAAGCACACAGTACCAGTCTGGGTACCTGTAAAGCCTCACTGGCCTTTTGCTGGAGAACACTCAGTAACCTTCTTGGCTTTGTGTGGGATTTGGGTAAAGGAGACTGCAGTCGGCACTGCACCGAGCTGCCCTATGCTGCTCCCCTCCCTACAACCAGCAGGACACATGGATCACTCAGGATTCATGGCTGAGGGGAAGCCCCTGTGAGGGCTTCAGGAGAGGGGAGTGCCCGTCGTGCTTTCCCCTGATGCACACTCGTCCCTGGCACCGCTGAGCTTCGCCACCTGCCCCGCTTGCAGCTGTAGCTGTGCTGCCACGGCCCAGCCGCTCCCTCGCACGCCAGCGGGGCTCCCCAACAGCCGAGCCCTTGTTTCCCTGGCCTTGCTGTGGCTGCCAAGCCACTGCCCTCCTCCAGCCTTTCCATGGACTGCTGGATGGGGTGGCCAGAGCCCTGGCTCTGCCCTGCTGAAGTCATGCAGGATGTGCACGGCAGCTCCTTTCAGCTGCCTACAATTCCCTTTTCTTGAACCCTGCCCATGAATGTGGTTCTGTCTCGTGTGCCTCGCCAGCAGCTTCTGCACAGCCCGACACTGGATGGATCTATTTGTTCAAAGCCTTATCACTGAGGCAATCTTTTCCTCCTATGGAAAGTGAGAATGAAATTGCCTAAATTAGGCAATTGTAAGCAGCCTTGAAGGATAAAGCTTCCTTTCTGCTTGGAGCCGTTTTTGTAGCAAGACTGCCATGATTGTGTTTATGTCCTGTGTTTACTGGCATAGGAAAGAATGTGTGATGGGGATTTTATGGCACTTAACAGCTTGATGTTTTTCCCATGAGCTATTCAAATGAATCAGTCTTGGATTTTTAGCACCTTCTTCCCACTGCAGTACAGGCTTGGGGACAAGAGAAGAAGAGAGAGAATACTCCCTTGAGCATGGATTTAAAACTTGATGATCTTAAGAGGGCAGACTCTTGTCAGCACTGGTGCATCACTATCTCAGCAGGTCCAAGATCCAGGCCCTTGGATGGTCTCTTCTCCCTTTGGGTTAGGAGGGAGCACAGCTGTGAAGGAGGAAAACATGTGAGTCATGATTGGAGGGCTGTGGGAGCTGCAGTTTTCCCTCCCTGCAGCCAAACCAGGACCTCTGCTCATCAAAATATTTTGAGTTTTATTTTGGGAGGGCAAAAGTTTTTGAATGCAGCGCTCCACCTCAGTTTCTCAGGTGGAACACTCCATTCTTTCATTAAAGCTTTGGTAAGAGGATGTTCTCTCAGCACTGAACAGCCTGACTTACAACTAATACTGATAGTTTAGCACCCTAGTTTGTGACTTGCTATGACAAATGCTATAAATCATGGAGGTAGCAGTGAAGGTAGGGTTGGGGTTTTACCTGGCTGAGTTTTTTTGTTTGATCATAGTGTGAGCTTGGACGATTCGTGTGATGTCTTTGGATCTCCAAATACCTGCAGATGAAGAGCAGTATCAAGAGAGTGGTACTGAGAGAGTGTTTAGTGCCCCTCAGTGTGTTTAACAAACCTTCCTGCAGTCATTGCAGCCAGGCGAAACTCTGAAAGGGCAAATTCTGACATTTGGGTTCTGAGCAGATCTGAAACCATGCAGTTTTCAAGCAGTTGTGTTCAAGCTTCAAGGGTGAAGCCCTGATGAAGTTAATTGTAGGTTTCTGTAGCTTTTGTTTTTGTTAAAGTGCATGGAGGAGATATTTCAGGCATTACTGTGGTGTTAATCCCCCATGTTTCCCATAATTTCTCTAATCCCTGCATTGCCCTTGGCATTTATGCAAGGCTCCTGTAAAGCTTCTCTCTTGAACAGTTTCACGAACAAGCCCAAAGAAGTGTTGCTTGACAAGCAAGGCTTGAGGACTTCTGACTCCTCTCATCACGACTGTTTGTATGTATCAGTACCTTCTGAAGCAGCATAATTCCCTTTGAGAGAATCAGCATTCTTGTTCTTCCCTCCTTTGTTCTCAGAGTGCACAGCAGGACTTCAGCTGCTCAGGGCTGCAGTAGATAATCTTGGAGAAGGGACAATAAGCCTTGGTGGCCTTGTTTTCCCACAAGATAATAATCCTGATGCTCTGATAGTGAAGACACACCACTTCAATCCCTGAAGTGTTCAGGAGTGGTTTTTTCACTCGGGTTTGCCAAGCAGCCGCACTGCTCCACGTTTTGAGGCAAAGCCCAGCCACCCAGGCTGTTCTCAAGAAGAGCTCCCTCCCATCTGGCAGCAGTGGCCTTGCACAATAACCAGATCCTCCAGAGCTCTGGCTGAACATTCCCAAAATATTTAGAGAAATTAGCATGATCTTGTCAGAGTTTTTGTTCTTAACTGGTACTAGCACAGTGCTTTCTTTGTCGAGGTCTGTTTTGTTGTATATCCATGAAAAACCGTCTGGATCATCAGTTCCTTAGCAAAACAAAGGAACTAAAAAGTTATTGGGGAGTGTTAACTCAGGATTTAGCAATTTATCAAGGCACACAACTTTCCACAGTGAGCTGCCTGTTGTTATTGTAAACTAGAGAGGAAGAATTCCCAACTGTTGGCCCTGGCACATGCTGTCAGAGTCTTCCCATGTGGCACCTTACATTACTCGCAGGTGTAAGGGCAAGGGATGAGCTTTCCTATGTTAATGCACTTCTAAATCTTACTGAAAGCCCAAGGTCTCCAGGCATTCGGGCTTAGAAAATTATTTTAAAATACTACTGCTAGGTGTGTGTGGAGTGGGAAATGGACTGGAAAAGGATGGTTGTTTTTTAAAGGTTATTTCTGGGTAAATCCTTTATGTTACTTTTTGTTTTCTCCAGACTTTCTCAAACAGACCACATATGAAGTGGAGGCGTTCTTAGAGGCCATTCAGTTCTTCCGGCAGGAAAAAGGCCACTATGGCACGTGGGAAATGATAACTGGCAATGAAAAACAGGTAAAAGAATATATTCCTGATGGGGGTTTTTTGGCTTTGGGTATGGCAGCTCTGAGGATAGTGAAGATTATAAATTCTCTTGGCAAAAAATGGCATCTTAAAAAAGAAAATACAGTAGATAGAAATACCTGAGATTTTAAGGTATCTCTTACTCATATGTACGTGATAATTCTTTTTTAATAAATATTCTGAAACGGAGTCTTGCATTGTAGCAGTTACACTTAAACACCAAAAATCTGTGTACTTCAGCTCTGCAGAAATGAAATGCTAAGCCCAGGGTCTGGGTCCATACTTGGGCACATGGCTTTGGAGCACTCATGGTAGCTTAGGTTACCCCACAATCCCTCTGGCATCACTCCAATTGTCCTTTAGGGCATTATTTGCACCCTGATTTATAATTTTTTTCCAAACACTGAGCACACAGCAGCAAATGTTTACTTTAGTGCCAGCTGCTGGGTGTTATCCTTGATGAAATCTGGCTTCCCTTTGGGAAAATGGAAAAAACCTTAAGGAGAGAGGTTTGTTTTAAGGAACCAGATTATTGTTTTGGAAGAATCCCACCTTTGTTATGCTGAAAAATGTGGAATCTGGAGAAAAATCTATAAACAGTGTCTTTCCCACTGCCATCAAGTCAGGGATTGAAGTTCCCTGCTAACATCTGATAATAAATTCTTTACTTTAAGGAGTTATATCAGGGTTTTTCTCTTCTCCCCTCCTCCCTCAGCTTATGGAGCTATTATAGTGCTAGTTTCATTTTATGTTTTATTTATCCTATTGCTTGCCAAAAACTTACTCATAACCCATATACCTCAAGAGAGCTGTAATCAGAAGACATCCAGCCTAGTTCCACTATTATCTTCTTAGCAATAAGTCATTCTGTAAGTATAGTGTGTTCTCATGGCCTGCTTGGACCAAACATAATAATTATTTTAGGCAAATATCCAAGCTAAGTGAGTGGTTTGGAGCAAGCAGGCTGCAATTTGTTGCTGTAAAAGTCCCTGCAGGATGCCAAGAAATGTATTTGCTGACTCTCGTTTGTGGTGGCTGAGTCCCTGCAGGGGCAGTGCACACTGGGGCTGCAGCGTGGCTCGAGTGGGAGCGCAAGCCCAGACACCTGAGGGAAGATCCACCAATGCCCTAAGAATGTTCCCAGAGAACTCAAGATTCTTCACAATATAAAATCATGGAATCACAGAATATCCTGAGCTGGAAGGGACCCTCAGGGACCATCCAGTCCCACCCCTGGCCCTGCACAGCCACCCCAACAATCCCACCCTGGGCATCCCTGGGAGCGGTGCCCAAACGTCCCTGGAGCTCTGGCAGCCTCGGGGCCGTGCCCATTCCCCGGGGAGCCTGGGCAGTGCCCAGCACCCTCTGGGGGAAGAACCTTTTCCTAATAGCCAACTTAACCCTCCCCTGACACAGCTTCATGCCTTCTCTTGGCTCCTAAATCTGATTGATCTGTTGTCATATTTATTATTTGTGATAGTTTGGGTTATTCATTAGATCTTTCTTAAGGGAGCCATTAGTTTAGGACCTGAATTAGCGAATTGCTTTTGACAGATATTTGAGTCAGCAGAGCTGAATCTGAAGTGCTGCTGTGGCATTATCTCCAAGTACTTAACTTAAATGAAACGACAATAAAAGTGTATTGCATATTGGAGGCACATTGGAGGTATGTTACAGCAGGGTATTGTGTGTTGTATTTCTTTAGGGGCTGTTTATGCCCTGTTTTACACTGGGCTGCAGTCAGAGCCCTTCTTTACTTGTGCTGCTCTAGTTCCTGCCATTTCCCTCTGCTGGTGTTGGTGCATGCCTGAGATCCCTCTGGCAGCTGTAATACATGAGGTGCAGTGTCTGGAAGCACTGACACAAATGAAAAAGCCCCAGCATGATGAAAATGGAAAGTTGAGGGGTGTTTTTGCACTCTGTATTGGCTCAGCCAGCAGCTGGGTACAGCAGGGATGTGATCCTGAGTACGGACTGTGCTGGGCTGTTGGTGCAGCTTTCTCAGGCCAGATACAGAGTCTATAAATAAAAACATGGAGAGGGAGGCCTAGACTCCCAAAATCTGATGTATATTAAGTCTTGCATATTTATTTGGTGCATTTGAGTGGGACAGGTAAGGAAGGAATTGCAATTGAAATCTAGGCAGAGGGAGTGCAAAGCCTCTGTGGGTAATTCCTGGCAGCTGGGAGGGACGGCTGAGGAGGACACATCACTCTGTGCTGCAGTGCTCAGCCTTCAGGTGAAGAACAGGGTGTGAACTTGTCATTTTCATTTCCTGACCATACAGATCCTGAGCAACCTGGTGATGGAGGAACTGCTGCCTAACCTCCAGACAATGATCCTGCCTAAAATGAAGGGAAAGAGGAATGACAGGAAACGGGCCTGGTTTGGGGTAAGGACTGACACTTGCAGAGTAGCTGCTGCTCATAGCAGCTCTCTGTGGGTGCTGATTCTGATCTCTGCTTCTCCATTTGATTTGGGTCCAGATCGTAGAGGAAACTTACGGCTTAGTCCAGCAGCAGGTGGCAGAAGGATTAAGTACCTTGAAAGAAGAATGTAGAGAGTTTGCAAAAACTCTTGAAGGGACCATTCGTTCAGACATGGATCAGATTCTGAACTCCAAGAACTTCTTAGCTGGAAAAATCAAAGGTTAGTGGAGGAACCGCTGCACTTTGGAGCAATTCTCCAATGTTTCCCATTGTGTTGCTCAAATTACCAGATGTGCTTGTTTTGAAATCCTTGTGTGTTTTGAGAAAACCAACTGGAGACACCAATTTTCAGAACAGAAATGAGCCTGTGCTGCCTTCAGTGGGAACTGATACCTGTGGCCACTGTCTGTGAAAATACCAGGTCTTCTCAAATTGGAGCTGACAGGTTTTTGAGTATCCTGATCAGAGTTGTTCATTCTGCTTTCATTTTCACTTGCAGAGCCTTAGGTAGTGAAGATAGAGGTCACAAGAGCATAATTAAAAGGGGAGTGGTTTTGACTTGATCTCTAGGAATGCACCGCAAAACCAGGTTCTGGTTATGTGACAAGTCGGTGGGCTTCCAAAGAATTTTTAAGCCAAAGGACACCTTAGGTGGTTCTTAATTAATGTGAAGTAATCATAATTTCGTTATGAATATAAAAAGGAATGTAAAGAGCAGGCAAAATGTTATTGGTGTTGCTTAAGCTGGCAAATAAATATATAAATAAATAGCTGGTAACCATACTCAGAACGGCCATTTCCTCTGCCCTCATAGTGCCCCCAGTTGCCAGTGTTTGCTTAGGTGAGGCTTGGGACAAGAGTTTTCACTGTCACTCATAAAGCTGTGAATTCCTTTCACACCCTCAGCACCTCTGTGGAGGTGTGACTCCAGGAAAAAATACAAAATCACTGAATTAACTGTAAAGAGGTAGGGTCCAATTACTTTTTTACACTCTGTCTCTACATGCAACCGTTGTCCTGTGTGACCCTCCAGCCAGTGTTTCTGAGCCTGCCCAGAAGTGCTGCACAGAGAATATCCAGCCATTTCTCACCTCCATCCTGGAGGAGCTCATGGGCCCTGTCAGTTCCGGATTCGCGGAAGTGCGCTCGCTTTTTGATAAGGAAGTGAATGAAATCATCCAGGACTTCCAGAAGACCAATGACATGACCAGGCTAAAGGAGGTAAGACAAAACAGTGTTGGAGCCTTTGTATCAGCAGAAGGACGTTCTGGCTAGACCTTGGCTGGCAGCAAGATTTGCTTTCCCAGGTGGAAGCACATGAGCAGTTGGTTTTGTTGTTTTGAAAGTCTTGTGGTATTTGTGCAACTGGAGTGCAGATACCAGAATTTGGGTTAAGGCCAAATTGTTATGTTCTGTATTAAAAATTCACCTCTGGTTGCTTTCTCTCGAAACCTGCATGGGAATGCAGAACATGGATCAGCTCATGACCCTGCCCTTCAACTCGGTGAAAATGGAGCCCTGCTATGTGAAAGTGAACCTGCTCCAGGAGCTCCTGCAGGACCTCAAGAGTCGCTTCAAGGTCTATCATATCGATTTTGTGATTCAGAGGACACAGAACTTCATGCAAGAGGTACTGTACGATCCAGTTTTTCCTCCTGGGAGAACAGGTTAGGTTTGTCCTGCTAATCTGCTTCAAAGCGATCTTGATAAAAGCTGTGGAAAGAGCCCCAGAGTGTCTCTCAGGCAAGGTAGAGATAATAAAACCTGAGAAAACCAGCTAGAAGCTGCTTGACACTTAGATTTGTGAGGCTCTGTGTGTGTGAGTTGCTCAGCAAGGCATGAAAATTTTGGATGGATCATCTGTTCCCCTGAACTTTCAGGTTCTGAATCCCCAGGGTTTCAGCACCCGAGAAAGTTGTGTGTGTAACCAGTGGGGTGGCTAAAATTCACCAGATTCCCATTCTCAAGGCTTCATTTTTCAGGAAGGGTCTTAAACATGTTTTACCAAAATGGAATGTCTCCTCCTTGGTAGATGATTTTCTCACTAATCTAAAGAAAAGCAATTAATGTTAGAAACTTGGAGACAGATGATGTCTCGGTGTAGGTGCTTTATCCAGCCTCACTTTTCAGGGGACTGGTGGAGATGACGGTATCATTCCAGATGAAAACTGAGCTCCACCTCTTCGTCCCCTCTTGTGTATGTGTTGGTGTAGGCTATAACTCTGCTTTGCCTGGATTCCTCCTGGATGCCTGGCCAGAAGTCTCTGAGGAGATGGCCAGCAGACTGATTGCAGTTGCCAGATCACAAGACGTTTGGCCTTGGAGCTCTAAATTGAACCCTGTGATTTTAACTTGTATTTTGGAAATTTAATAATCTGCTCAGTAATCTTGTGAAATGGAGCTGGTCCAGATCTATGGAGTGGGAGTTATGAATACAGAAAACAAGTGTCTAGGACAGTGCTGGGATAGGGTTTTCCTAAAAGCAGCTCTTCTGAGTACAGCCAAGACCAGCAGCCAAGGAATTATTCAGAAAGAAAATTCTGATTTCATGTCTGGGCCCTTCAGGGGGCACCATTCCAAAATGCTGCCAAATAAAGTGTCTCTCACTCAGTGAAGACCATGACTCAAGACAAAGAAGTAGACAGAAAATAAATCCCATATAAACCAAGAGGTCATTTTTTTCTGAACAGAACATGAGTCAAAATTAAGAAGAAATAAGTTAAATTATAGCATGAGTTGTTCTAAACATGCTGTTATTGCATCTTTCTCTTTAAAAGGCTGGTATTTTCCTCATAAAAATATTGTGTAGTTTTCCTTTGTGTGCATGGACGTCTATTTCATAAATAAGTAAAATCAGACATGTCTGTTGGTGTAGTATTTGGCTGAAATGTACCTCGGGTGGAGGGTGGAGCAGGATTCCTTGCCTTGGGAGCTTGGCATCCTCTAGTGGCCAATTTCAGGAAATCTGGGAGCACGGTGCTCAGAGACTGGCTGAAGGAATGGCCCCCCTGCATATACTTCTCCCATAAGAAAATGTTAACATTTGAATGGGAACAGCTAAAGAAAAGGCAAAGCCTCATTAAATAGGCTCAATTACCGCTTGCAGAACTGTTTGTCTGAAACATCTTCAGAGTAGGGGCATAATAGTCTTACATTATCTCTGGATAAGCTGAAAATATGGTAAATGCCATCTTAGCATAATTCTGTGAGAAATTATTGCACTCTGTGCGATTTTTGCTGATTATTGTTTGTATTATAATGAAAAATACTAAAAATTATTTGCAGTATTATTAAGTACTATTTATCAATGATTAACGATAGGAGTTAATGGGAGTCTTCTTATTAGGGATAATGAGTTTTGACTGTGGTCTGTATACATAGATAATCAATTCTACATTTTGGCTCTGTCACCATCAGTTTGGATAGTGACATGAGATCTAATCTGTACAAGAAAGCTGTGACAGCATGATCATGATACCATGGCTTTAATTTTATTTATTTATTGCAGCATTTCAGTGCATATTGCTCTTCAGAGCACCTTCTCAGAAACACAATTCAAATTACAATTACATGTATTGTGTTTTCAGGAATTTGATGTTGCTGGTCTTTAACAGATTTTTTTAATGATTCTTTTTAGCTGATGGAAAACGCAGTTTATACTTTTGAGCAGTTGTTCTCTCCAAGCCGCCAGGCAGACTCAGCCAAAGTTGCAACAACCATTGAAAAAGTCAAGCTGAGAGTGCTGAAGGTAAATGTCATGTAGCACATTTTCAGGCTGCCTTTTTGGAAACACAGAATATATGAATGTACCTCAGTATTTGAAAGAAGATAACCTTTTACCCTGCAGCTGAAAATATTGACTTGGTGGCACTTAGCAGACCTGCTCCTTTGGGGGATAAAACCTAGTTCTGGGCAGACACTTAGAAAAGATTTGCATGTGCAGTCCCTTTAATTGTAGGTAAATCAGATTATTAACATGCTGTGGATCTGGATAAATAATTTTTAATTAACTTTATAATTAGCCTGCCTAGGATTTGTTACTGTCAGAAAAAGCAGTGCTGAAACACCCGGGGAGGGCAGTCAGGCACTGTTTCTAGCCTAAAAGTTAAAAGAAGGGAAAGCGATCCCAGAACAGTAGATTTTAGAGTGGTTTTGTAAAAGCTGGACTAACCTGCATGGCCATTCAAACAAACCCCTGTGCACCTGTGATGCAGCAGCCACAGGCTGACAGGAACCAGTTCCCTGTGGGAGTGGTGAATAACCGCAGGCATGTGAGGGCTTGTTTCTTTCCGGTGTCTTTTGGCAGCAATATGACTACGACAGCAGCACCATCCGCAAGAAGATATTCCAAGAGGCACTGGTGCAGATTACCCTGCCCACAATGCAGAAGACGCTGGCTTCAACGTGCAAACCAGTAGGTGTCTGTGTCTAAAAAACCCAAAAACCAATAATGAAAGGCACGGGAGGGACAGCACCTTGGCAGGAAGTCCGTAACACTCTCAGGCAGTTTTCTCTCAGAGAACTGTGCAGATTTCCTGCCTGCTCAGTGCTTCCATTTGCTACTTCATGGGTTGGGTAGGTGTGGAGCCCAAGGAAGATTTCAGGAAACAGGGACACTTTGTATACTCCTTGCTTTCTCAAAGGCAGTGGCAGTCCTTTGCCCATCTCTGGTTCATTCCTTCCCTAGAGATCTGAAGTCCCTGAAACTGAGTTCCTCTGGACAGTTGGGACGCAGGGATGAGCTGGGCCTTGTGTTCATTCCTCTGCAGCAGCACCCAGAGGCACGGCCAGGACTGTGCCCAGCCTATGCTTAACTCCCTCAGCAAGAGACAGCCCTTGCTGTCAGTGGTGTTCAGTGCAAGTGTTGCCCAACAGCCAGGGAATAATCACAGAGAGACCATCTCTGTTCCCCTAATCACACAGGGCACGTTCAGTCAGCAAACACCAGTTTGGTGGAGGTGTTGGGTGGTATCTGTGTGGCTGCAGCAGGGCTGGTTGGAATGCTGTTCACCTGGGCTCAGAATGAAGTCTGAACCCTCTGAAAGCCCTGGGCACTCTCCTGCCTTGTCCTGTACCTGCTGAAAGGGGATTGCCCCAAGCTGTCCTGGCCTCCTGCCCTTGCTTTTCTATGGATGTTCCATCTGCTCCTGTTGCCTGTGAGCTCTCACCCCCAGTGTGCTGCTCTTGGTTATGCCCTCAGCTTGTTTCATTTTCAAAAACAAGTTTAAAACCAAGTGTTTTGCCAAATTACATTTGCAAGTCTTTTGAGTTAAATTTTATAACTTCCAAGAATATATTTAAAATCAGTCCCTTCTGTACGTCACTCTCCTTTCCTCAGGATCCCCAAAGTAATAAGTCTCTTGTAGAGCAGTGCCTTCAACACAGGATGTTTGTGCACGGGGACAAGCATTTCATCACCTGGAATATGTGTGCAGACACCTCATGTCTGTATCATAGAGGAAGCAGTGGTGGAGCAAACTTGCACAAGCCCATTCTGTTTAGTTTCCCACCAGCCTTTTGTGTTTGTGCCTCTGCAGAAATGAGCAGCCAGCTCTAGAAGCCAAAGTGTGGCACAGCTGACAGGCCCTGCCAAGTCCTAACCTTTCACCTCCAGGTGTTTTATGTAGGTGCCTCTTCTAGAAGTGGGCAGAGGTCGCTTAATTTACTTTTAATAGACCACCAAGCTGCTGCTTAATGATAATGATTCAGTTATTGTCTAGAGAGCCTGCTGGGTATAAATCAGTGAGCTCAAAGTTGTACACGCCTATTAGGAAAACAAAACCAAACCCCGCGTCTCCCGTGCACCGTGGATTTGCCTCCTTGGACAAACAAGTTGTGAGGCATTTCCTCAGCAGCTGTTTGTTTCAGCAGGCAGTGATCTGTAGTGCTTTAAACTGTGGCTGTACTGCAGGAACACTGTTTGATAAGTACATAATTGATTGTGGACACTCGTAGCCCATGGAGTCATAGTTCAAATAGCGCAGCCCAGGAGCTGTCATGGGGTGTTGCAAGACCTGCTCCATGGCATCTCCAAGCTATTTGGTTGCAGTAGGACTCAGATTCCCTCGGTTTTCTCCATCTGTTCCTTTCCTCCCTACCTGCACAGGAGCTGCAGAGATACGAGCAGTACATTTTTGCTGATTACACGAGTGTGATCCAAGTAGAGAATGTGTATGAAGAGATTTTATATCAGATGCTGCTTGAAGAGGCCCTGAAAGGTGAGAACATTCTTGAGGTGACAAGAATAACATTGCAGCCTGTGGCCCATGAGCTGTTCCTTCACAGCTTCCCAGAGTCCTCACCTGGCTGTTCCTGTCCCACTTTCCCCAGCACTGGTGGTTATGTCCCTACAGTGTTTTTTCATTTGGCTCACTGAAGATGTGTTGCAAGCCCTAAAATCTGAGTTATGGGGCAGCTTTACTACACCCGTGGAACTCAGAGTGATGCCTTGGCACAAGCCTTTTTCTAACAAAATGTAATGATGGCAACTTCACTTGATATTGATTCCCTGGGCCAAGGAGGGAAATTCTGTCCTTACTTGCAAAGACTTGGTGATGACTAAATGGCAAGACTATGCCAATTGCAAGACTAAGAGAATTGCAAAGACTAATGGCAACAGAGATTCATTTCCCCAAATGAAATGAACTGCTGGATGCAGTTTCCAGTGCTCACTGATGCCAGTGCAGATCTCTCTGCTTCTGTGTCAGAAAACTAAACTATTCTTAATAAATATTTTATATATATATATATAAATACTTCTAAAATACTTTTATCTATGTGTACCTGTCTGACTATATCTGGGATAAAAGACAAGCAGATGTACTGCACAGGATGTTTTCACAGACCATAGGCACTCCTGTTCCAAAACAGCAGTATAATAATGGTAACCAGCACACTTTTATTGGCATATTCAATGTAAATCCTTCAGCACTGAACCATTACCCTGGTGCATTGTGGGTCCTGTGCTTTCAGGAATGCTTAGGTCAATACTAAAGTGCCATTATTCAAAAAATAAAATCCCCATCCCCAGAAAAGAAATGTGAACTAAAAGGAAGCTGAAAATGAACGTTATTGTTGTCTTTAATATCAAAATGTACAACACAAACTTGGGAAAGCACTGTACATTCTTCCCTGTGCCTCTGTCAGCCTTCCCAAAGCATTCTGGTGTTTCTGTTTTATTCAGTGATCAAAGAAGCCGCCATTCTGAAGAAGCACAACCTGTTTGAGGATAACCTGAACGTGCCCTGTGAGAGCGTGTCCAGCCTGACGGAGCTGAGGACCCCCGTGGGATCAGCCCAGGGCACCCCCGCCAAGGCGTCCGCAGCCACGCGGGCCGAGGGGTCAGACACCGAGAGCCACGGGGACGAAATGCTCGTCGTGACAGGGAAAATCGTATGGGAGAAGGATGCTGATGAGGGAAAGCCGCCAGACAAAGAGGCAGGCGCCTCTGTTAGTGCAGCTGGTGATCAGGCCAGCAGGAGGGAAGCAGTGGCTGTTACAGACATTGGTGACAAACAGGAGTCCCCTTCGGCTGGCCGCACTAAACAGGGAGTTGCAGAGGAAAAAAGCACGTTGGAGAATGAATCAGAGTGTGTAGCTAGTGCTGAGAGAGAATTCAAGGCACAACAAGAAGCTGTGGAGGAGCAAATAGCTTCTGGGACTGACACTGCAGTAAAAAATTTTGGAGCCAGCCCTAAAAAAGAAAAGGTACCTGAAGGAGCAGCAGAGGAAGAGGTGACTTCGGAGAGTCAAACAGTAACGGCTGCTGCGTCTGTCAGCAGCACTGAGAAAGCAAGCACAGCACAGGAACAAGTTTCTGAGATGAAGCTCACTTCCCCACCTGAGAGTGTAACAGATACAGAGATTTTAGGGAGTGCGGAAAAGAAAAGCAAGGTAGAAAATGAAATTATGGAAAAATTATCTCAGAGTGACAATGCAGTAGGAACAGGGTTTGAAGGGGATAGTAAAAAAGAAAGCATTGAGAGTACTGAGACAAAGATTGTTTCCCAGGATGAAAAGACAGGGAAAGCAGGGTTTGGGGATAGTCCTGGAAAAGAAAGCCAGTCGGAAGAAAAGGGTTATAAATCCCCTGATGATGTGAATGAGATAAGGAGTTTGCTGATGCAGACAGTTGAGATCCCAGCAGACACTCCAGCTGAAAACATAAAGGAGGTCTGCGAGGGTGAGCTGCTGAAGTTGCAGGAGCACCATAATGGGAACTACGAGTTGAGCGAAGTGGCTGTGGCAGAAATTCAGGTGAGCCAGAAGATGAGGAGTGAAGATGCAGCAGAATGTGTGGAGTTCAAGGAGGAGCGGCTGTCCTCAGCCAGCCCGGGGACAGATGGTACTAATGTAGAGAGCGTGCCCAGGGGGGCACAAGCACTGTGGCTGGTGGAGAGCTCGGCTCCGCCTCAGGAGGCAAAGGCAGAGGTGGAGAGCGAGCCAAGTGTGTGGTGCACGGGTGCGGGAGGTGAGAGGGTGCAGCCGGAGGAACACACGGCAAATGAGGTGGAAGACAAAAGGCTCTGTGGGGAGGAGGGGGCAGGGGACAGCCACGCTCTCCCGGGGGAGGCAGGGACACATAGTTCCTTTCCGAGCCCTGCTGCAGGTGCAGCCACGAGGGACGTGCCCATCCTGGATAGCGCGAACCCGGGCCCAGGACTGCTGGAGCCGGTCTCCCTGGTGCCGCAGCAGCGCCGGGGGCAGCCCGGGGCAGAGCGCGCGGCACACACGGAGCCTGGGGGGCGAGAGGGCGAGCCAGGAGATCAGTCATCGTCACACGCAGGAATTCAGAGCACAGGAGGGAAAGGGATTCTCCCAGAAGAACGCCGAGAAGATGGTTCTGCACAGCAAAACTCCGAGGAGTAAAAAGCAGCTTTCAGCCCAGCCCTGCAGGACCTAGTTACTCCATGTTCAATGGTGAATACTTATTCAGGTCGGGGCTGGAGGAAATGGGCTTTGTTGTGGTGTCCCCAGCTCCCGCAGGTTTCCCACGGATCCCTTCCGGAGGGATGGGTGAGGGGTTTCCTTTTGGTTAAAACCAGATTACTGCTGAGGAACCTCATCTGTCACTTAAAACTCGCTCCCTTTTAAAGCTAGAGAAAAAGTCTGAGAACGTGACCACTGAATGTTTCAAACGCCCAACTATCATCAACTTATTTTAACAATTTAGCTGTTCTTAGGGATGCTCTTGATTTTTAAATGCATGGTTTTGACAAGTACTGCTCTGGTTCTGGTGGTTGGTACATGCATACTCGAGGATGCTTTTAGTATTTGCATGCAGTATACAGGAAATAAAAACATTTTTTTAGTAGTAAACAGAATCAAATAGTTGATTTAGTAGATTGCTGAAAAGCCACACTGTGCAAACTCTGAGAACTGGTTACTTAATTATTTTCAAGTTTTGGCAGATATCAAAGACAAACAAATATTCTGATTTTTAAATTTTTTTTCTCTTATTGCTGTATTTAAAAAGGGGAAAGTATGGGAGCAGGTTTCTCAGTCCCACTCTGCACTTCGGGGTTATTTAGCCTTCCAGAGCACTTTATGGCTGTTTTGTTTTCTTTTGTTTTATGGAAGGGAGAGATGAGAATGTTTACAATAACTATAACCATTAAGCAGCATTTCTCTGGTTTATATCCCACCATAAAATATTCACTTACAGCTATCTAATACAGAATATCAAGTCCTGCCATTCCCATTCCCACTGAGTTACCAAGGTCTGTAGGCCTTTTTAGGTGAGGAAATCAGGCAGTAAGTGGCAACAAGTGTGAAATAGCAGAATCATTTCATGTAATTTCTAATGCAAATGTTAACTGAAGTGACAGGCAGCCAGAGGTTGTTACATGTGCTTAGATTTTGGAGAGCAGAATCATATTACAAAAGCAGTTATTAAAATGAGACAGCTGCTTTCATACACACGATCTGTATCAAGCCATGATCTCGGGACAGAGTTGCTTAAATGTGTTCTTTGCATCTCAGTTTGCCGTGAAAAGCTTGGAGATGAAACCCAGTATCTTAGTAAATGGGCTTTTCAAATGCAAGACCTTAGTTTAGAGGTCAGTTTAAGGCACCTTGAAATGCTGGCCTGGTGTTTTGAGCCTGTTTCTGAATGTCATACAGTACAGGACACCAAAGATTAATGATAATTGCAGCAAGGACTACAGGATTTATGTCCATAAAGACATGGGAAGAAATAACAAAGTCCTAGGAGCATAATATGTGTTAGCATTTAACTTTGGCAAACTGTGCAAAGTCTGTAAATGCTATCAAAATATTCTTTAATACTTACAGAGAATTGACACTAGAGGAACAGGCAAATATTACTGTGTGAGGAAGGAACATTGTTGAGTAACTGGATTAACTGCTCTGTCACTGCAGTAAAATAAATGCAGTTCCTATTTATTCTACAAGTTGTACTGTGGTATGGAAAAGTGAAGGTCACGGATGTTTTCCTTGCAGTACTTTGACTCGTTTCCTCCTTATATTTCATGCAAAAATACTAATTTGTAAACATACCACTGCCAGCCAATTTTGGTTTACAAATCATTGGGTTATTTCACTGCTGCTGCTTCACTTTTACAAATCATGAACTATTTTTAATTGGTACTGAGTGTTAAGTGACTTCAAATTTATAAGCTGCTTTAGAGTTAAGCAGCAGCCTTTTAAAGCTAAAATTAGGGGACAGGATGGGGTTTTAATACTTTTTTTGTGTGAAAGACAACTGGCATGGCAGCAAAAAAGCCTGCAGCCTCCTGCAAAAGGAAACTAATTCATTCTAATATGAATTAGATACATCTGTACAGAGGGCATTTTGCATAAGTATTCCCATCATGGTAATTTTGGAGTTATTTCTGTGGCAGGCTTAGATCTGGGTAATATTTTCCTGTGACATAAGTTGCATTGCTGAATGCAGATGCTCAGATGTTTTTCACCAGTGGGATGGGAAAGGATGGGGAATATTCAGCCTGTACATTGCTTGGTTCTGCAATTTAAATTGCAGTTCCTCATGGACAGGGGACTTTTTTCCCGGTTTTTGGGCATTTTCTGTCCCTTTGCAAATGCATAAAGTAGTTTTTCTTGTCTTTACCCCACTTGGTTAGAAGCGACAGCTTGGCTAGACGAGCTCAGCAATCTGCAAGGTTACAGGGGTCCACTGATGAGAAATTATAATAATGCACCCATTCCGTGGTTTTTGTTGCTTTCTTGCAGTTGCCTTCACAAACTGAGAACCATAATAAATCGCCTCTCGAGGCCCATGGCCGAGGGTCGGGTGCCCTGACGGGAGCAGGCTGGGGTGTGAAATTCCATGGGGTTTCCACAGGACATGAAACACACTGTATTTGCTTGGAACTTCGTTCAAACGCTTGTCATGGAAATAAAGACGCTCTTCCCTTCCATTGCTGGGAGGCTGCTTTTGTGAGGGTGTGATAATTTGGGGGATTTTATTAAATAAATGTTCTTCAGGCAGCTGGGAGTGACGGAGGTGTTTCCTTCCAGTGCCCGAGGGGAGCCTGCGGGCAACACGGAGTTTTTACAGGAGCGTGGAGTGACAGGGTGAGGGCGAATGGCTTCAAACTGAGTGTTAGACTGGGTATTAGGAGTAAGTTCTTCCCCGTGAGGGCGGCGAGGCCCTGGCACAGGGTGCCCAAAGCAGCAGTGGCTGCCCCATCCCTGGGAGCGCGCAGGGCCAGGCCGGGCGGGGCTGAGAACACGTCCGTGCCCATGATGAGCTGATCTTTACGGTCCCTTTCGTCCCGAGCCATTCCATGACTTCCCCGCCTTTGGGGCGCACTTGGGGCTCGCTCGGAGCCGCTCCGGGCAGCGCCTGAGGGCGCGCGGGGGGCGGGGCGGGGC
>WEIT01002540.1:98866-171441 GCA_013389985.1 Dryoscopus gambensis | reverse complement strand
CGGACCCCGGCGGGTGCTCCGGGCCGGGGCACCCGGCTGCTGGGGACACGCGGCCCCGGCTCCGCTGTGGGGTTAAGCCGTGTGCTGGGGGCTCTTGTAACTCGCCAGCGCTTGGGAGCTCGCCTCGGAGGTTTCAGCCAGGGCTTGCGTGGAGCTGGGGGTAAAAGTGAGCAAAGGTAACTCTGAATCCACTCTCAATTGGTTTAATTATGGCCGTGCGTCTGTGAGAGTGCGGGAGTCATAAAAAAGGTAAACGTTTACGTGTATTCTGCCTGGTTCCTGTATGTAACCTACACTGCTTCGGTTCCCCCTGCATGTACATGTAAGAGGCTGATTCTTTTATTGTAGTTTTTAGTTGAAGGGTAAATATTACAACGTAGGGGGAAATACATTTTCCCGCGTGGAGTGGGATTTTTTTAAACAAGTTCACAATCAGGCATATTTTGTCTTAGTGTGTTACTGGGGCAGTTTCATAGTCCTCTTCCCATCCCCTGCTCAGTTGTACAGAATAATAATGCAAAAAGTCTGCTGGAGAAACGGTCTGGATACTCTCATAGTTGTTAATCACGGAGTTGTTAAGGCTGGAAAAGGCCTCCAAGATCATCAAGTCCAGCTGTCGGGTATAAGTTGATATTTAACTCCAGTGTTTACAGTTACTGGGGTTTTCCATCTTGGGTTCTCAGGGTAATTTGTGTGTGTAATCTTTTATATGTTTTCTTCATGAGATTACACAAGGAGTTGAAATTTCATTCCCCAGTTGGTTTTAAAATTTTTGCGTTAATAACTTGCACTTAAAATATCATCTGATGCCCCGGGGCACCATGCAGGTTTGTGTTTGGGGGCACGAAGCTGGGTCACTTCTGAATAGGGTGATCTCTGTATGTAACGACAGGATCATGTCAGCCACAGAAAATGCCTGTAAATGTAAGTTTTAAGCAATTTTCTGTGTGCTGCATCACCCAGCAGTGTTGTGTGCTTTTATGCTACCTGCTGCAGCCTTAGAGGCACCTGGGAGGAGCACCATCCTCTGCTCTTTTGATGCCTTAATGCACTTGATGAGTTAAAACTCCTCCTTGAATTTCTAAGTCATTGCACTAAATTGGATATTTACTATATAATTGTGGTATTCTTGGCTCTTTTATGTTCGGTCTTATCAGCAGAGATTGTGAGTTGTGTTGATGGTAGAAATTAGCATCTTTTTTGCTTGCAGGGCTTCTTAGTAAAACAGTTAGGAATGATCAGAAGTCGTGCTGTATCTTAAAAAACAATGTGGTTTTTGGGGAGTTTTTATCTATAGAAGCATTTCTGTCCTTTCAGACAAATGAAATAAGTGTAAGGGTTTTCTTTAGTGTTTGCTTGCTAAGAGATCCCCAAATAATTTCCTGTTAGGTGAAGACAGAGTCTTTCCTTTCTGGAGTGGACAAGAGTAGCTAAATCAAGAAAAATTATTATTCTGTATTTCACTTACTTGAGTAGAGTATGTCAGTAGAGGACCTGTGCCTGGTACTCAGATATTAAAGTGTGATGCATGTAAGATGGTGTGTTAAAGGCCATTGGGAGACAGACCACTAATGCTTTTTCTTTTTTCCTTTTTTAGAAATCAAGTGCTTGAAATGTTTGATCATGCATATAGCAATTACATGGTAAGTCAAGTCCTTGTTTGCTGTTTTCCAGAGGAGTTGTTGCTGAGCTGGGGGAGAAAGCAACCTACAGTACCTGACATTCTATAGAAATATCCGGGAAGGAGGGGTGAAAACAGAGCTAAAATAAATAACAGCACCTGTGAAGCCTTTAAAAAGACCACAACAAATATTACTTCCAGGGGCGTTCTGATGGCTTTTAGAGTGGTAACTTAAGAATTGCTTGTGGTAACTCTCCTAATCCATGCCTGATCTTTTATTTCATGTCAGGCTGTGAACAGTAAAGTATTTGGTTTGAAATTCTAGGAAAAGGAAGCTCAAGAAGAGCTGTCTGGAGGCATCAAATTCTGGAGAACACAAATTGATTTTATTTATTTTGTAGGCAGAAATGATGTTTAATATTTCTTCAGTGGCAAGCCATGTCAGATGCAGTTTGGGGGCTCTTGTACAAACTGTTTGTAGAAGAGAAAGGGGATCTGGTGCCATACCCAGGCGTTCCAGGCTGTGCCCCAGATGTGACTGTCACATGACCAGAGGCCACCCTGGCTGTGGTTTCTTTTGCTCTGACTTGTGATTCCTGTGCAGGTGTCCTCCAGTTCTGGATCTGGAGCTGTTCCACCCACCCTGGGTTTAGAAAAGCTTAAGAATAACTAGTTACTTGGAGTGGACTTCCTCAAGTCATAATTACTTTCAAATATTCTATAAGTAATACACTTCTGAGGAGAAACTGCAGATGTGACTAAGATAAATGTAAAAGATTAATTCTTACTGGCTTTATATGGACATTCTTGCACGTTCTTTGTGGCTGTTGCAGAAACTCCTCTCAAGCTGCATCAGTTCCTGCAGCACCAACTGCTGTCTCCTGGCAGCATCTTGCCACATGTCCCAGGTTCTGTGTTGTGGTATAAACTTAATTATGTAATTCGAGCTTAAAATCTCAGGAGTTACAGTTTTATACAGCATGGGACAGGTACAGGACTGTGGAGTGGACAGAAAGCCAGGCAAGAGGATTTTCAAAGGGGTGTAGTTTCTCCAGGCCTTTTAACTTAAGCTCTGTACTTCTGAAACCTTTAGCAGTTAAACATCAGGCTTTCTGGTAGTAATTTTTGTAATCTGGTTCCATGAAAAACACTTGGCTTGGGTTTCCCCAGAGGAAAACGTACATATTTGGCAAAATTGGATAAAATATTACAAGGATCTGTGCTCCTACTGTTCATTGTCTGATAAACTGGCAACTGTTAGGGGTCTTGCCACATCTGAAGCAAGAAAATTCTGTTTAAGGAGAGGAATAATTTCAGCTATCCTGAAAACTTTGAAGCCAAAAGGATATTTATTTGCCACGTATGCTGGAGCACTAAACAAACAGAGAAATGTGACTTGCTTGTTTAAAGTTGAAGAAAAGATTAGAGTATCAGACTTAATTCTGACAGCAGGAGAATGAAGTATTTTTGCAGGTGTTTTTTGAAACAGCCAGCTGAAAAGTTTTGATTTTCTGTTTCTATTAATATATATTTTAGACATGCCTATTTAGAAGACTGAAAATTCATGTTTGATTGCAAGGGAAACTCCCTTGGCTTTTTTTTTCCTTTTTTCTTTTTTTTTTAGTCGTTAACAGAAACTTTGCGAAAAAGCTGCTGGTTTTTTTCAGTCCTTCAACAGTATTTGTAATCATGGGGATATTTTTTCTTCTTGGCTGTCAGAATATGTGAAAATGTCAGTCAGTTGAGGCCAGTGACAAGTCAGGAAGTCAGTCAATCCAGTAGCTGCTTATTCTCTGCTGCAGGTAGAGAAAAAGTGAACTTCTGTTTTTCAAAATGCTTGTAGTTCTTCATTTGTAAAGCTAAAAGTTTATTTTTCCAGATTTTTTATCACTTCTCTTATCCAAAATTTAAGCCAGACATCTCAGTTTTGACATTGCTTTTGTTGTGTACTTCTTTAATCTGTTTTTCTGAATACTTTGCAGAGATATTCAGAAACATCTGAGCTGTATTAAAATGATCTAGATTCTGCCTTTTGTAGTTAAACTTGAGGAGAACAAAGAGTTGAGCAAAGAGCAAAACACTCAGGAGGGTGGTATACAGGGAACTGAACCATCAGTTTCAAAAGAAGTTGCTGTAAGACCTGTTTATTTATAGAGGAATGCTCCTTTTTTTTCCTTTTATTTCCTGTTTGAATATCGATTATTTTTGTACCTTATATTTGGAAAGATTTTGAATGTGTTTACTTGCAGTTTCAGTGCAGCAGTTGAAGTTTTTTATCCTGCCACATGTTAGTTCTCCACTAAAAGTCAAACTGAAGACGTCAGTGCAGCAGTCAGTTTCCTGCTGAAATCAAGAGAAAAGCTCCATCCCAAACCACTTGTATTAAGCTTCCAAAGGAGGCAATTTCATGTTTGTTGAAATTAGATATATTTAAGATTCATCGTTACTGATGTCAGTGTTATATTTGTTATATTAGTGTCAGTTATATTTGTAAAAGACTCGGTCTTGTTAGGGTTTTTTGGTGAATGTTACATTTTATGCCTTATGTAGTAATTCACCAATTTTTTGTTTGAACTGCTGAGTTCTCTTACCTGTTACTGACTGTCAGCCCCAGCCAGCTGAGTCCAGTGTGCAGAGTCCAGTGGAGGAGCAGCCATCAAGGTGATGGAGAGGCTGGAGCATCTTTCCTGTGAGGAAAGGCTGAGGGAGCTGGGGCTGTTCAGCCTGGAGAAGGGAAAGCTCCAGGGAGTTTAACAAGGGGGAGAGCCGGGGCTGTTCAGCCTGGAGAAGGGAAAGCTCCAGGGAGTTTAACAAGGGGGAGAGCCGGGGCTGTTCAGCCTGGAGAAGGGAAAGCTCCAGGGAGTTTAACAAGGGGGAGAGCCGGGGCTGTTCAGCCTGGAGAAGGGAAAGCTCCAGGGAGTTTAACAAGGGGGAGAGCCGGGGCTGTTCAGCCTGGAGAAGGGAAAGCTCCAGGGAGTTTAACAAGGGGGAGAGCCGGGGCTGTTCAGCCTGGAGAAGGGAAAGCTCCAGGGAGTTTAACAAGGGGGAGAGCCGGGGCTGTTCAGCCTGGAGAAGGGAAAGCTCCAGGGAGTTTAACAAGGGGGAGAGCCGGGGCTGTTCAGCCTGGAGAAGGGAAAGCTCCAGGGAGTTTAACAAGGGGGAGAGCCGGGGCTGTTCAGCCTGGAGAAGGGAAAGCTCCAGGGAGTTTAACAAGGGGGAGAGCCGGGGCTGTTCAGCCTGGAGAAGGGAAAGCTCCAGGGAGTTTAACAAGGGGGAGAGCCGGGGCTGTTCAGCCTGGAGAAGGCAAGGCTCCGGGGAGTTTAACAAGGGAGGCTGTCAAGAAGACAGAGCCAGGCTCTTCTCAGTGGTGCTCAGAGGAAATGGGCGCAAACTGAACCATGGGAGATTGCCTCTGAGCATGAGGAAACACTTTTTCACTGTGGAGTGGACCAAGTACTGGCACAGGGTGCCCAGCGAGGCCATGGAGTCTCCCTCCTTGCAAATGCTCAGGAGTTGTCTGGACGTGGAACTGGGCAGCTGAGTCTGGGTGACCCTGCTCGAGCAGAGGGGCTTGGACAAGGTGAACTCTAGAGGTCCCTTCCCACCTGCAAGGCTCTGTGATGGCCGTGCAGTTTTTCTGAAGAACAGCATGATGAGGTTTCCTTTTAAAGGCTCCCAGGAGTAGCTGTGAGCACTGTAACTGATTCCCCTGTTTTGTTCCCAACAGGAGCATGCGTATCCAGCTGATGAACTCATGCCTTTAACTTGTCGTGGACGAGTGCGGGGTCAGGAGCCGAGTCGAGGGGATGTGGATGATGCCTTGGGAAAGTTAGTGTCTGAAATGGTCACTGTAAACATCTAGGAATACAAGTACAGTTGGCAGCCCATAAAACTTGTTTGTTCAGTTGATATGGCCAGAAACTTATACTTGTAAGAAGTGTTTTTATTATTATGAAGTTAACTGATGTGAAATTGTACCTTAATCAGAAGAAGAGAATTGCCCAGTGAATGAGATCCAAAGATAATTTTTTTAACCATTCTCCAAGTATTTTCAATAGGAAAACCTTCCAAGTGTGGGCTGACATTTATCGTAGGAGTAGTAGTAGTAGAGGATATAAGAGTTAATGATCAGCTGAATAGGACAATAAACTCTTATCCATGATGCTGGCCTAGTAAGTGATATTTTAAATGCTTTTCTTAAGTAGAAAGTTTTCTGAAAGCAAGCAGTCAAATGGTTATCATGTGTATGATAGTCTGAGGCCTTTGCCGAAGTAGAAAACATTATTTCAGACATGGATATATTTTCTATTCTTTCTTTTAAGGGAGCTGATAGTACAAAATGCTGATACTTTGGCTAGCAAAATGTAGATTTAAGGACTGGTTTTTTTCCATGTTAAATAGAATAAGCAAAGGCAAAGTTGGCTTACTCTAAATGCATTTGTATTTGATTCCTTTTAATGTGTGCAGTTTATAGAACAAATTCTTTAATAACAAATAGCTGGGGTTTTTTAATATTACTGTTCAATGTCTCTAAGCCCAATAGTGTTAATCAAAGCTGAAATGCTTCTCTTACATACCCCTTCTAATTGTCTCTGGGATATTGAGCATGTTGTTTTGATTATGTTTTGTTATGTACAAATGTGCTTTAGTCTAGAAATTTCTGTATAATCTTGCTGCCTTGGAGGTATCTAAAGATACAGCAGATGAAAAGTGTAAAGAAAGTGTATTTTGGATCCTGGTCATGCATTCTTTTTAATGACCTTTTTTAAAAGTAACATACTAGCATTTGAGTAAAAACAGCTTTCAGTCACTTAAATGCATTAAATTATTGTATGTATTTATTGTTTTTCTGTATACATGCTGTATCCTGTACCTTATAATTAGTTACATTATTATGTAGCAAATTTCATATCGAATCCTTTTTCTTGCCAGCTGCCTTATCAGTTGTGTTCTCTGCCAGCCTTTGCAATCACAAAATGACAGGGTGAGGCAGCTGGGTCAGTTCTGTTTCCCTGGACAACTCAGGAGCCTTCCATGTAGCTGTGAAATGCATAGTTTCCCTCCTTTTGTATGGAAAAAGTTGTGGATTTGTTAGGCAGTTGTGCATAGTCGTTAGTTAATCTCTGTCTGGTGTAAAACAGCACTCACAGAATGCCCTTATGTCTTTACAAATTAAAGAGAATTATAATACAGGAACACTTTATTAGAATTTTGATAGTCACATGTTGCCTATGAGGTCTCAAACACTGGGCACTTGCTGAAATCCTTGGTGTTTGTAGGCAATTTTAACTGCTCCAAAGTGTTCAGTTTTAACACTTCATCATATTCTGTAAGTTCTATTCTATGTTGTGGGTGTTCCTTAGCATAGGAACAGTTGTTGGAATTAGACACATTTAAGATACAATTATAGATATAATTCCTGGGATGGGGAAAGGTCCCCTCAGCTTGGGATGCACTAGAACAGCCCAGGAGAAGAGCTCTGATCCACGTTGGGATGTTCCTGTTTCAAACAGTGTGGATGTTCTCTTGATGCTCTCTTTTCATGGGATAATCACAGAATCCCAACCTGGTTTGGGTTGGAGGGGACCCTAAAGCCCACCCAGTGCCACCCCCTCCCGTGGGCAGGGACACCTTCTCCCAGCCCAGGGTGCTCCAAGCCCCGTCCAACCTGGCCTGGGGCACTGTTAAAATAGTTCTTTATTTTAAGCCTACCACTTGCTAGTGTTGGAACAGTTTCTGGTAGGAGAAATTCAACTTTGGAATGGCTCTTGATCTCAACATTTTTCCTTTTTTTTTGAAACAAACAAGTAAAACAGAGGCTGGAAAAAGACTTAAACTTTTTTGCTGGGTTTCTTGATACACTCGATTGGAGACAAAAAATAAAAATTAAATTTGCTTACCAGAAGTTAGAAAGCTTTGCAGTGAATAAATGTATTTGTAATCATAGCTTCTTTGTCAGCTCCTATTCTGGTCACTAGCAAAGGGAAGAAACTTCGAAGGAGATAACAGATATTAAACATGTTGAGTACAACTAATTTTTTGCAGCTGGTGTTCTGTGAGAATTTAGTTTCTTCTATGGTATCAGTTACTATTAAAAATCACTTAATTCCTACACATACAGATCTGTAGTAAATCTGTTCTAAATTTTCTTTCATAGGTTCTCACTGACCTTAATTGATACCTTGGACACTCTTGTGGTAAGTTTAATCTGTTGATAAGCTTTGATAAAACAAAGAGATTGTGTTCTGATGCTCAGACTTATTTTTAGATATCTTTTTTGTGATTACTGATCTCTGGCTCTGTTTGAAGTGACTGTTGCTCGTGGAAACTTTGAAGTGCTGTGAGGGTGGAGTTTGGAGTTGGTTGTAACAGGAAAACTACAACAGTTCTTCCACATTTCACTGATATTTTTTAATATTGCCTTTTTTGGCTCTGATTTAACACAAAAGAATTTGCTTTTCCTTACAGTCTAAAACAAGAGGCTCAATTAGTGGTGGGCACCTCTTAATAACCATTGATGTATTTCTGGTTTTAATTGTATGTACGTATTTCGTGGGTGACTGTGTGCACTGAAATATCCTGTGTACAAATACACTGTGACTGCATTAGCTACACTGGAACTGAACACCTGCTCACTGTTGTATTCCAGGTGTTAAATAAAACCAAAGAGTTTGAAGAGGCTGTAAAAAAAGTAATAAAGGATGTTAATTTAGATAATGACATAGTTGTGTCTGTCTTTGAAACCAACATAAGAGTCCTCGGGTGAGTAACTTTTGTTTCAAAACTCCTAAAAATGTGGATTTTAGTCAGTGTCTTTGAGACAGCATTCTGTGCTGGTCCACCTGTTTGAAACAGCTGTGCCTTTGTCAGTTTGCCCGAGAGTGGTTTTAAAATGCGAGGCAGGACTTGCTGCAGTGGTGCTGGGTGAAGCTGCCCCCATGTCACTGCTGCAGGCACAGCTTTGCTGATTAAGAACTTCATGTGCATGCTGAGGGAGCCGTGGGTTTGCTTGACAGAAACGTGCTTTGCAAATGGCTCTGTTCAACACTTGATTTACCAGATTTTGGTACTTGGGATCATAGATTATTTCAGCTTGGAAGAGACCTCTGGGGCTCAGTGCAGGATCAGAGCGTGTAATTTTAAGTTATTATATGCCATTTTAGAGGTCTTGGTTGCTATTCCTGTCTAATATTGATGAATAAATGATTCCAATGGTAAGAAGAATTGCTTCCAAAATGCTGGTAGCTAACCTTGATATAATGGGAATTGCATCAGCAGTCTGAAAACTAGGGCCACAGTTATGTACGTGTCATGTAAATTGTAGAGAGTTGTCCTTGCTGTTCAGATGAACATGAATTTTGAGATGTGGATAATTTCTCTTGTGTTTAGAGGTCTCCTAGGCGGGCACTCAGTGGCAATAATGCTGAAAGAAAAAGGTGAATATATGCAGTGGTACAATGGTGAACTCCTGCACATGGCAAAGGAACTGGGCTACAAGCTTTTACCTGCTTTTAACACCACTAGTGGTCTCCCTTATCCAAGAGTAAGTTCTGTTTCTGTAATGCAGGATTACAGTTGTAATCAAGACTTCTGTTGGCTTGATTTTATATCTGTTGCCGGAATCATTTCTGTATTTATTAAGTGGACAGAAAATCAAAAGCTGATAAATTGCAGGTACTCTCAGGAGCCAGGAGTAGTGAGGTATTTACAGACCTAAATTTCCAGGAGCACTTGTGATATTCTGAGTTCCTGATTTGTTGCTAAAAAAATAGCTAGAATTAGGTTTTTAGAGTGTATTCTCTTATTCAGATGTCTAGTGAACCAGGCAACAGGTCCATGTTTGGGAGGGTTGAGATTTTGGATATTTGTGGATACTTCCCTGTGCATGTCTAAGCTGGCAGAGCAAAACCAAAGGGATCTGTTTCTTATTGTCTTTAGAAAGAGCATAGATTATAGACTTGCTATACAATCACAGGAGAGTAAATTCTTTCTGCCAGGAAAAATAAAGATGATAATCTCTGTTTTTCTCTAGGTTAACTTAAAATTTGGTGTAAGACATCCAGAAGCACGAACAGGAACAGAAACTGATACCTGTACAGCTTGTGCGGGGACCTTGATCCTTGAGTTTGCAGCTTTGAGCAGATTCACAGGAACATCTATATTTGAGGTTTGCTTTCCATAATACCTTATTTTTTTGGCTTAGGTCTTTAGCGTTCTGTTACATTTCTGTAATTTTGGAAAAACAATTCTGAGTTCATGAAATGGATGTCTTAGCTGTGCTGCACAAAAACATGTGTATACCTTCAGATTTGTAGCGTTTGTGGGCTTTCTTCTAAGGTTTGATTTATTTTTTTAAATCATTTTTTAAATCACAGGAAATAATTTTGGTTGAAAGTAGTTAGAGTAATACAGAAGTAAACAAGATAATTATTCTGAAGATTAGAAGGAGTTCTGAAACCGTTAGACATGAAACATCCTACTCCTTTCCCAGCAGCTTAATTGAACGAGCCGAAAGAATGACAGAGTTTAGTGTCAGTGCTTCCCTAATTCCTTGTTGTTGTTGCAGGAGTATGCCCGGAAGGCGCTGGATTTTATCTGGGAGAAGAGGCAGCGCAGCAGCAACTTAGTGGGGGTCACCATTAACATCCACACTGGAGACTGGGTCCGCAAAGGTGGGCCCAGGGGTGCTCTGCAGCAGGGGGGGTCTCGCACACCTCCAGCACGCTTACCTGCACTGCTTAAAATATTCATGGCATAGGCAGTGGGAAAACCTGCTGCCCCGTAGCCTGGCTCTGCTCTGAGCCTGGCTCTTTCTCTGCTCTGGTAGAGAAACTGGTTGTATTCAAGGCAAAGCGTTCCCTGATCCTCTTTAACACTGAGAGGGAAACGCCTTGGGGCGAATTTTCAGAGATTTTGTTATAAATACTTAGGGAAAATATAAATAGGGTGGGAGAAGTGATGTCCTGTGAGAAAAGTGACATAAGTGCCTTCAATGCATGTCTGTCCATATTAATATGTGCACTAAGCGTTAGGCATAGACCCACAATATTGTGTCTCTGCTTCCATCTGTGCCCTCATTCCAGTGAAAGGAGCATTTTCCTGTCACTGGAAGAGCCTTTAAAATCAAAGTGGGAATATATGGAAGATACCTATATCACAACTTAAAGTAAACCCCCTTTTTTTATTTTCTCCTGTTCCTAGATAGTGGAGTTGGAGCAGGAATAGATTCATACTATGAATATTTATTAAAAGCCTATGTCTTGCTGGGAGATGACAGTTTCCTGGAAAGATTTAACACGGTAAGTTAACACCTTGCTCAGATTTGTGCCTTCTGCAATACAAATTTCAGAGTAATTGTGTTGTCAGCTGTTAGCCTGAGAAGGGATCTTCAGCAGAATTTCTGTGACTTCTGCTGTGTTTAGTGTCTGCTGTTTTTACTGAGAGTTTTTGCTAATCTTGGGTGATTAGCTGTCACCTGAGCAGTTATTTTAACCCCATCCAGTAAAAATCAGAACTTTATAGGCCTTTCTCCATGTTCCCAGTATGGGAGAAGCTATATTTCCAGATCACCTGGGACAGTGTAATACTCCAAATGTTTCTGTAAAAGAATTTTACATTAAAGGCCCTTCTGTAAGGGCCTCTTGTTGCAAGCAATTGTACAATTTCATCCTGTTGAGCAACAAAAAAATCAAAAGTGTGGCTCTTGCTTTGCGCTGCAGATCCTCAGCCCCAGGTTACATTTAAGAATACAAGCTGAAAACTATGCTTAGATTTTTTTTTTAATTCATAAATTACTGAGCAACTTTGTCAGCATCATAATTCTTTCATAAAAGCATTATTTCTTTTGAAAATAGCAATATCTATTAAAAACATTTTAGATCATAAAATGTTTTATATAGCATAATTTTTTATTAGAAGTGGAGTAATTCTGTAGTTAAAGACCTGTTGTAACACTTCAGGTGTAATGATGATTTCATGCTCCTAAGGGGCAGCCCCCAGTGTTACATTTTCCTTGAGCTGCCTCTGTTAAGTGTTTCCTGTCAGTTTGGCTCATATGCTCAGGATTGCACCTTCTGCAAACAAAATTTAGGATTGGAAGTCAGCAATGTGGCAATTGTGACCTAACGGATTTTAAAGTTCTTTGGAGCCATCCGGTCCAGCTGCTTTGTTTGGGTTTTTTAACCTCCTTTTCCTCCTGAGATCCATATGCTTTGGAATTCTGTTGTTCACAGAAAGCAATTTCAGCTTCTTTAGAGTGTGCTTTAAAATTCAGCCAAAACAAATGTGCCTTAACTGTGATAGTTCTGGTTTATCAAGCATGGCTGTTGGATATACTTTTGTGTGTGTGTATTCCTTGGAAATGTGGCAAGTTTTGTGAGTGTAATAAATACTGTGGAGCTTTTCAGTATTTACTACACTTGGTTTTCGTGTGCAAAACTAGAGATGAGTGGCACTGCCAAATGTAGTAATGATTGGGAGTGTAGTACTGGCTTTTCCATTCAAATAAAATGCCAGTCTGGTGATCTGTGTCTCTTTTGGGGAATAAATTGATGCACAAATTCCTGCTTTTCCTGATGTTTGGCAGCACTACGATGCCATAATGAGATACATCAGCCAGCCACCTCTTCTCCTTGATGTCCACATTCATAAACCAATGCTAAATGCTCGGACCTGGATGGATTCTCTGCTCGCTTTCTTCCCTGGGTTGCAGGTAAGGTGTAAAACCCATGCACAGATTGTTTTAATAACGAGGAAATGATTAAGTGGGTTGGATATTTGATTTTCAAGTCAAGGTTAGTAATTTGATTTTCAGAAATACTGAGGGAACATCCCTGGAAATGTCTAAGGCCAGGCTGGTCACGCCTTGGAGCAACCTGGGCTATGGAAGGTGGGGGGTGGCACTGGATGGGCTTTAAGGTCCCTTCCAGCCCAAACCATTCTGGGATTCTGTGATTTCTGTACTCACTCTTCCAGTCACTTCAATGCTATGATGCAAGTTAATGTGCTTTTCTGGCTGTGTTGAGTATCAGGGAAGGCGTGTCCATGTAATTTGCTCCCTTCACTCCTAGTCATGAAAATACCCCAATTAAGCTGCCTTTTGACTAGTCTAGTGACAGATTTTCTAGTTTGTGTGCCATTGACATTTAAGACAAACTAAATCACATTTTCACCCTGGTTCTCTTCAAAGGTCAGAGGTCCTTGTTCTACACAGGCAATAATTTTAATGAGTTCACTGTTTTTGCTTAAAAAACTCTTAAGGAGTATCTGTGACTTACACTGATAGGGAGTAATAATTACAGTATGTGGTGAATGCTCTGTAGCTTTACATGAACACACTGTGAGTGTTTGTAAGTTTGAGTATTATTCCTATGCTTGGTGAATTAGTGTTAATTTTATTTTTTAATTTTAGGTGTTGAAGGGTGATATCAGACCTGCTATTGAAACACATGAGATGCTGTATCAGGTTATAAAAAAGCATAACTTTCTTCCAGAGGTAAGGTAGTAGTTTTTTGATTGTATAAACTGATTCTTACCTCAATTTGAGCAGTCTCAGATGCCATTTGAAAAACCAGTAGGTATATGTGTTATTCAAATCAAAGGCTCATTTCCACAGCATTCTCACATGATTTGTAGTTCTGCATGTCTGACAGCTGTGTTTGGGATATGAAATACTTCTCCTTCAGTTATGCTCTTATTAACACAATAGTGAGAAGCTGCTGCTATTAACAGTTGCTTAGACTTCATATTTCAGCCTTTCAGAACTGACCTCGACTCATTTCAGTGTGCAAAACTTGTATAATCACAAGTAATAGTAGCTGCTTGCTAAAGATCACAGTCATCTTTATTAACCCAGAGAAGGAACCTAAAGGCTGAATTGACTGACAGAATGTTCTGAAATTTTGTATAATGTCCTTGAAAGTCAGCACACAAACTTATTGCAGATGCTGCAAGTCTTTGAGCAAGTCCACTGTGCACAGAAAATCTTGTTTACCTGCTGAAGTGTGTGTCTTTAATCTGTGATGACCCAGATTATATTTGAAAGCTTCTGACTCCAGGTTTAATTTTGACTTTCCTCTGGTGTAAGCTTATTTCTGTTGGAGAACATTTTAATTAAAATCACATTCACCTAGTGTGGTTATTGAGAGCAAAGAATGCTAGGCACTGGAATGATTTTTTTTTAATCCTTTTTAAATTGTGTGATTTGGCTCTTAATGGGGTTTTTTGGTTGGTTTTTTTATGTTTTGTATTTATGAAGGAATCTTTAAAAGGTCAGGTAGTTGTATTTAAGCCAACAGACCATCCCTTAAGCACAGACTTGTTTTAAACCTTATTAGGAAATAATAGTGAATATATGACAGAAGTGGCTTTTCCCAGTGCACATTAAGAGTGAATAGATAGACGAGGAAATTTTTAGATATCTGACTTCTAGCCTGTGGTATTAATTTAGAAACAGCTGCTTAACCATCTGTCAGTGTGCAGTGACACTTGACTGCACTGGAGGTGTCAGGTGGTAGGTACGTTTGCAAAAATGGTATTTATCAAAGCTAGGCTGGTTATATAGTTAACACAGAATTCAAATAAACCTGAGTTTGGGTTGCATTCCTGCATTTATTTTTGTCTGTTCTCTTTCATCCTCAGGCATTCACAACAGACTTCAGAGTTCACTGGGCTCAGCATCCTCTGCGGCCTGAATTTGCTGAAAGCACCTACTTCTTGTATAAGGTACAGTCACATTCATTCCTCTGACCTTTGAGCACTTCTAGCACCTAGAATTTTGTTGCTGTTTTATTTCCATATAGAATTGAGTAGCATATCTCCAGCCTAACTTATCCACTGGAACCAGTTTAGGATATAAACAAGATGTAATGGCTATCAAAAATGGTTTGGTTTTATTTCACAGGCTACAGGAGACCCTTACTACCTAGAAGTAGGAAAAACCCTCATTGAAAACTTGAACAAGTATGCCAGAGTTCCCTGTGGGTTTGCTGCAATGAAGGATGTTCGGACAGGAAGCCATGAAGACAGGTAAAGTTTGCACAATTTTTTTTTTAAACATAAAAATACAGAAAAAATCAAACTGCCCTGTTTATGTAATTGAATTAAGTGATATTTGAGGAGCTGTCTGTCTTCAGTCTGATAACCAAGTCCTAAATTACCTGTTCATAATTGTATTGAACTGTAAATGCATTGAAACAGTCAATAAACTGTTTCAGCAGTGTTAGTGTGCTCCATAAGAATATTTTTAGTTTAATAACCTTTCATTTGTCTCAGAACAAGAGATGAATTACTTTCAAACAAAATATACTTCAAATCTGTAGGTTTGTCAGGAGGTTTATTTGTTTTTTCTGTAATGCTGTTTTGTACTGAATGTGCTGAATCATTTCCCTTCAAACCCAGCTTCTTCCAAGTGGAAGGAATGCTAATGGAATTATGTCCAGCAGTAATAGTCATGAAGTCTTCAGAGATGGAACAACAGGAACATTTATTTTACTGAAGCTCTAGAAATGATGAGATCTCCCTAAAGGACATCCCCTTTTTCTCCACAGGATGGACTCGTTCTTCCTGGCCGAGATGTTTAAATATCTGTACCTGCTGTTTGCTGATAAGGAGGACATGATTTTCGATATTGAAGATTATATCTTCACTACAGAAGCTCATCTGTTGCCACTCTGGCTCTCCACTACAAACCAAACCATCTCTAAAAAAAATACAGTATGTAACAGCTCCAGTCTGAATCAGTTTCTGTGGTACACTTCTTTTTTTGAAGGGAAATGGAAATAAAATCAGGAAAAATCATAGTTTGAGGAATTGCACCCGTTTGAACACGTTGTTTAATAGGCACTACTTCATCATATTAACAGTGCCAGCCACAAGAGTAGGAATAATGACTGGATTCTGCACTGCTGAACCTTGAGAAAAAAGACATGAATTATTACCAAGATTTAAAACCAAAATCATTCCCCACTTCTGTATAAATTGGAAGATACCACAGTAGGATATTTTTGTCCTCATCTTTATTTTTTATTATTTTTCCTAAAACCTAAGTTTTTCTTGTTTGTTTTAGCACATGAACAGGTTTTGAGAGGTTTTTTGAGACAGCTGTGGAGTTAATTTGACAAGATACAGCTGCAGACAGATTTGGGACATTTAATCACTTTAGTCCATGCAGTAGGCACCTATTGTGTAAATGTGAGAACACTTAGGGGTTTATAAAATACTTAACCTTCCAAAATAGCCTGGAGTAATACAACTGTGCCATGAAGCATCATAAATCCTCACATTTTTTGATTTTTGTGGTCAATAAGGTGACATAATTTGTCTGTAAGGCAATAAGAAAAAGGAAGAATAGAAAAGAGAAGATGGTGTCTGAGCAGTCAAGGACACAAACTCCCTTGTTTGTGCATCTATTTTTAACATTTTCTAAGAGTTTTACAATAATGCCTGGATCAGAGGAAAAGGCTTATATTGTGTGTCAAGCCATGTTTCCTGGAAATATCACCCTGTTTGATGGATTTTTAGTATTAAGCAGTGACAAATTTTTAATTATTTGATCTTAATGTTGAACACTGGTTATGTTTTAATGGGTCATGGGTGTGGTGTTAAATGTTCCTTCATGGTGGAGATCCCACACCCTCTCTGAAATGTTCTGTGCCTGAGAATTTACCTTTTTTCTTTAAGTTTTGGATACAGAGGCTGTTTTTTGAACTAAGTAAGAAGTTTTCTGAAGGGTCTGAAGAAGCATTTTATGTAACTTTGGTTCCCAGTATAAGAATTTGATGGGCAGGGTTCCCACAGCTGTGTTAAATGCTGGCCTAATTTGGGTCGTTCTCTTGGTCTTTCATTAACATTTTCAGTTCTCTAGAGAGGATGGAATAAACTGCTCAAATGCAGTTTTCTAAGCTTTTTTGAGTCGAAGCTGCAAATGGGCATAATCCAAGTAAGAAAAACCCACTGAGAATGGTGTCAGGTGGCTGAAAGGCTGTGATGTCGGGTGTTCCTCTTTTATGGAATTTTATCTGAACGGATGGAATGTGTAAATGATTTTTAACGTAAATATGGTGCTATTAAAACAAACTGTGAGAGAGATACTTGGTACTATCAACCCAACATCCTGTTTGTATTTGCTCTCATGAACAGGAAAAGTCATGTCTTAGTAGCAGCCCTTTAGGTCCTGGGTTTTAGGGAGCCTTTAAATACTTGATTTTTCATTAGCCAGTATGTTGCAAACAGGAGGGGTGAGTCTTTTCAGGAAGATAAATACTACATTAATTTTTATGGGTTATAAAATGAGCTTGCTGGTTATCTATAACCAGTTATTTGCTAAGCTAGGGACAGGCTAAATGTGGCTCCAAACCACCAGACATGTTCCACATGGTTTCACATGTTACAAACCAGCAATTTGTGCAGATGTTCACTCTGCCATCTTTCCTGAAAATAGAAATTGTTTGAATCATATAGAGATTCATCCTTGCTCATCCGGACTTGCAAGTCTGTGTGGCTCCTGAGGAGGAGAATCTTTTGTTCACATGAAAAGATGTGACATTTTTAGTAAGAATGACCTAAAGCCTGCAGCTGGTCACTCGCTGTAAAGCCAACATCAGGTGAAACCAGAACTACTCCCTTTACTTGTCCAGCACATAAAATACAGGGCACTGGCTTTGTCATGAGCAGGCTTGAGAAGTACTCTCTGACAGCAGAGGATTAGCTGTTTCTGCAAAAAAAAGAAAATCTAGAAACTGTATATAAATTTAGTAAATTACAAAGCAGAATGGGTGTTGCATCCATCTGTCCAAGGGGTTGCAGTGCCCTGGCCTCCCCCTGTTGCACTCGGCTGCTGCACGTCCCCAGTACACAGATTACTTAAGTCAGGCTTATCTGTTGATGTTCTCCATGTAGAAACGTAACCTGCATGTTTTTAACTCTGTATCTTTCATTTTAGAGCACAGAGTACACGGAGCTGGACGACAGCAACTTTGACTGGACCTGTCCGAACACCCAGATCCTGTTCCCAAATGACCCCATGTTTGCCCAAAGCATTCGTGAGCCTCTGAAGAATGTGGTGGATAAGAGCTGTCCCCGGGGCATTTCCAGAGTGTGAGATGGATACTTCCCCTCTTTTTGTTAGCACGGGACTGAGTGGAACAGGGTCTGCTCTGCGGGGAAGGAGAAACAGGGGGTGTGCTGGAGCTGGCAGTCCTTTTGGCATAGACAGCCAAAGGGACGATTCTTGCTCACAGGAAAAATCTGTGGTTTTCTCTGGCATCCTCAGCAAGACTTAGTTTGTTTCCAGCTGGTATTAGCAAATCTTTCCAAACAAAAGGAGCTGAATGAGCCACATACCTCGGCTGCAGCTCTCACTTGGAGTATTGCAGGAAGTGCGTCTCTCTGATTTGTAAGATTAATTTCTGCCATCTCCAGAACAATTCTGAAAGTCTTCTCTGTAGTAAGGAAATTATACTGCCACACAAAACTGCACCTCTTTTGAGGAATTTGGGGCAGTGTTGCGGCTGAGGAAGTTTGTTCTCCTGACCACCTCTTCTATATTTGTATTTCATGAATAAAACCGAGCTGCAACTGTATGGGGCAAACTGGGTTTGGTCAGTCTTGCAATAATGCAGAATATTTACAAATGAGAGAGAGCATACGGCAGTTCTGTTAGCAATACTGGACGGGGGAGGTTTTGCACTATAAAATTATTGATAATATAGACAACTTCAAAACAAGATAACTTGCTTGAGAAGTTGCGTTCCACTGAAGCTTGCACTCAGTGTACCAAGAATTCCAGTCTTGTGATGGCAGGGATAACACTAGAGTTCTGTTTCAAGGATAATCTGGTTTTTAAAGCTTTGATCTCTGATATCTTTTGGCAGAGAAGAGAGTTTGGGAAGTGGACCAAAACCACCGCTGAGAGCCAGAGACTTCATGGCCAGTAATCCTGAGCACTTGGAGATCCTGAAGAAGATGGGAGTCAGTTTGATCCATCTGAAAGATGGACGGGTACAATTAGTACAGCACGCAGTGCAAGTAAGGCCTGGCAGGGTTTTATTTTTTAGAGCTCTCAGCAAAGTCCTCCCAGCAGTGATATCTGATACCTGGAGAGTCAGGGGGGACGGCCACCCTTGTGGAAGGAGGCATATGAGCTGGATATGTAGCTATATTTAGCAGGCTGATGCTTATTAATAGTTTGCCTCAGCAACACTTCTAACTAATCTTCCACTAAATCAGGTAGAGGCTGCTCATGTTGAAGTGATGTACCCAACAGCATCTTGGCTGAAAACAACAGTTTTCTGCGTGAGATACTTCCATTTCTTTATGAGGTCTATATATTTGCATATTTTCAGTCTCCTGGGTGGTGCAAGTGCTAAACCTTTTGTGAAATGATGAATAAGTGGAAGTGGGCATCCACCCCGTGTGTTAAAGGCTTTGTAGCAGTGGTCCAAGCAAACACAACTTCAATTTCTTTTCCCCCAGGTTCCTCAAACATTTAAGATAAAATTGTTTGTTGATTCTTTCCTCCTCAGGCAGCAAGTTCCCTGGATGCTGAGGATGGCTTACGGTTCATGCAGGAAATGATTGAACTCTCCAGCCAGCAGCAGAAAGAGCAGCAGCTCCCTCCTCGTGCTGTCCAGATTGTTTCCCATCCCTTCTTTGGCAGGGTGGTCTTGACTGCTGGGCCAGCGCAGTTTGGGATGGACTTGTCCAAACACAAAGCAGGGGTACGTGAGATGTGGGTGTGATCTGTTCCTTTCCCTGTGGCACAAGCCTCAGCTTTACAGTGCTGCTGCTTGAGGGCGTCCAGCTGATCATCCAGGTGATCACTTAATTACAGTGGTTAGAAGGACAGGGCCCAGTGGTGACAATGACAGCAGTGACAGTCGTGGGGATGAGTGGCTTATCTGTCTGTGCTCTGCTCCTGAGTCATCAGCCATGGTTTAGGATTTAAAACACTTGCACAGCATGAGTTGGGAAGCAAGCTTATCCAGTCTGCAGTGCACAGCTGAGGAGATGGTGATTTAGGGAAAGTTTTCCTCCCATGTCACCCAGGAGCTCGCAGGAGCCTTTTTAGAGTTAGAGTAAGTTGTTCATAAGCTGTTCTTACGAAAGCTTTTCTAGAAGGCTCTGTGTAGGTGGAAGAGGGCAATACCACAGAGGCAGTGGTCCCTATGGGAAGTGAGAGGAAAACCCAAGCTTGCAGCCCCAAAGAGAAGTTCCAGACTAGCAGTTCACAGGAGAAAAACTTCCAGAGACAACACTTGCCGGGTGTAGACAAACCACACCGATTATGAGAATTAGGTTTTCACTCAGTCATTCTTTGCTTCTAGAGCTCCAGTTTCAGGGCACAGGTTGTCTGCACTGACACAAGACAACACTAAATGCATTAGAGTGACTGAAGGAACAAAAATACTCGGAAATCTTTCACAAGCATGACTGTAGTGCACTAATTCTTTTTATTTTTTGTTTTTTTTTCCAGACAAGAGGGTTTGTTGCCACCATTAAGCCATATAATGGATGCTCAGAGATCACTAATCCTGAGGCAGTGAAAGAGAAAATTGCTTTGATGCAGAGAGGCCAGTGCATGTTTGCTGAAAAGGCACGAAACATTCAGAAAGCTGGAGCAATAGGAGGCATTGTCATTGGTAAATACAATTCCAAGTTCTTAATTTGTGTAAATGTAACCTAATTTTACAGATTTGAAGATACAGGAAAGCTGACAAGCTTTAAGCTGAGAAGCACAGCAATTATGCTTTCAGAAGTTGAAGAGATGTTTGGGGTTTGTCTGGTTCTGTGCAGAGACAGATTGGGATGGGGGACTGTCAGTGTTTTTGCAGATTGAAAGTTGTTCCTTTAAGGATCACAGGGTGATGTCAGTACTAACTGCTGGGGAAGAATGGGGATACAAATGAGAAGTGTGGAGGAGAACACACCAGGCTGGGGTTTGCTCTGAAGTGGCTGGGCAGGGGAGGCTGCTCCAAGTGCAGGTGATCTAATGGGAAGTTTGCCCTTCCTCTGGTGTGCTCTGCCTAGATGACAACGAGGGCAGCAGCAGTGACACAGCCCCTCTCTTCCAAATGGCTGGGGATGGCAAGAACACAGATGACATCACCATTCCCATGCTCTTCCTCTTCAACAAGGAAGGGAACATCATCCTGGATGCCATCCGGGAGTATGAGGCTGTGGAGGTGCTTCTTTCTGATAAAGCAAAAGACAGAGGTAAGGTTAGAGGTGATTTATATAAATCCAGCTCCCACCTGTGCTATGGCACAGTGGAAAATGGACAGGAATGATTTGCACTGCTGCCCAGAGGTGCCGTGGTTTTCTCTTTGACACTGGAATTAGTTTTTTATTAAAAAAGCCATTATCTGAGAGATACCATTCCCTTCCCCCCACGAGGTAATATTCAGAAATGCTGTTCCTAAGTTAAATGTCACTTTGGCTAATGAGAAAATCCAGCCTTTTGGATTCCTTTTGAAACCTTTTTGTCATCAGCTGCTTTGAAGTGGCATCAGGAACAGTGTAAGTGTTTCCAGTGCCCTACACTGTGAACACCTCTCCCTCACCAAGCTCCCCCGTGACATTCCTGGGACCCAAAAGGAGAGAGACAAGTGCTAGAACTATTTTGCCTATCTAAGGAGAAGTGGTTAGCATGAGAAACAAGGCTGCTGACTTCAGATGTTTCGTGGTTGTTCTTGTATAATGCAAGAAAATTGCAAGCTAATATGTTCCCATTTGAAATGTTTGAATGCGGCAGAAAATTCCAGATTTTCCTCTTGTAAGCCTTCCCTGTAGCACTGATGTGTCCAAGCACAGTAGGTAAGAACAAGTATCTGGAGAAAATTAGCCTGTTTGCAAAGGGGATATGCCAAAATCTCATCTTGTTTCTTCCTAACTTAAAAATCCCTCCTGTTTATAACTGTGCTTAAGTGCTCTGACAAAATGCTAAATACAAGATAGCTCTGCCTTTGAGAGTTTGTAATCCATATCTGCTTCTTCCCCCTCCTCCTGCTTCCGTTTGGAATCCCAGCAACAATCTTTAAAGGTAAAATGATTCCAAACTACATTATTGATAGCAGTAAGTATCCCATGTCAACAGTGGCATGTGCAGTTAAATTCCCTAGAAATCCTGAAATATCAGTGTCCTGCTTATAGCCATAAACATCAAACCCAGAGAAATCTGCATGACTAAATTGGGCAGCTGTTGGGAGCTGAGCTGGGATGTGGGAGACGTGTGTTACTTGCTTTGAGTGGGGAGGCTCTGGCCTTGGCTCTCTCAAATGCACAGTTCAGTAAACTTAGGAAATCTGTCCAGCTCTGACTTGCTCAGATGTGGGATCCTGGTGGATCTGGGAGTGCTTTAAAATCCAGCATTAAAGTTCAGTGCACGCAGTGAGTATTTGCTTAAGGCTGAAGGAGGGTAACTGGCACTAACCCACAAGTCACTCCTGAAGTTTAAGGAACCAAAATGGGCTTCACTGCATTGTTTGCCCTCATTTAAAATGTGCTTAAAAGGCTTTCCTCCTGTCTCTCTGTAAAATGTATTCCTTAGTACCGTTAAATTTTCATATCACTGGAAAGTCTGCACTTCTTGAAGAAATAAGGGCAAGAGAAGTGACCTTGATTTTAAAATACATAATAAAATGCTGCATTCCTACGGTTGTTTTCATTTTTTTTCTTTTTTCCTTCCCTCTCAAAGACTTGGAAATGGAGAATATGGACCAGAAATCATCTGAAAATGATTCACACCAACCAAATTCCAAGGAAGCTCCTTCAGAATCTCAGGATGCTGGAGCAGTCAGCGAGGAGCCCGAGGGAGGAGGAGAGAGCCCTGCCGGTGGTGACCCCGCTCCTTTGTCTCCTGCCAGCACAGGCAGTGCTGCTGTTCCCGGGGCAGAGGAGGATCCCCACGGCCCGGCACCCGCGCAGGCCGGCGCTCCGGAGCCAGCGTGTACCCCAGAGCACAGCCAGCCTCAGGAACAAAACACCCACACAGAGTCCAGTTCCAAAGCTCCCTGGGATAGTAAAGTCCAGCCTATGGAATCCATATTAGCAGACTGGAATGAAGATATAGAAGCATTTGAAATGATGGAAAAGGATGAGCTATGACTTGTAATAGTAACTTATTTGTTAATAAACGAATGGAGACCTCTTTGGGTAGAAGTGAGGCCCTGATATCCGAGAAAACATATTCAGTATTGGGATGAGCAGCCAGGTGTCACCTGGAAAACACCTTAGAATTCCAGCACATGCTCTTCATATGTTTTAATTTTTCTTGTTTAAAAATGGGAACGTGCAATCAAAGCATTTGTGTGGCCCTGTGGCTGGTGCTGTGCCCCAGGTAGGGACGAGCCCGACTCGTGCCTTCCAGGCTCCAGGGGCACTCCTGGGGCTCTGGGAAGCAGGAGTTGAGCAGGGTGGGCTGACAGACCATGGAATGCTTCTTGATGGGGCACCCACCCCTCCCCAGCTGAAAGCCTTCCTTACAGCAGCGGGGGAATTGTTTCCAGGTGTTGGCACAGCTGGAAGCAGCCTGGTTTTGTCTGACATATCACAGCGCAGCTCATCACTCCTTGCACCCCTCACCACGAAGAACCACACGGGGACTGGGAGTTACCCTCCCGCGCCGCTTCTGGCTGCAGGAATTGTGCAAACCAAAGGCAAGGTGTGAGCAGATCCCATCAGGGAGGCTGGGCCAGCCCTGTGGCCACCACCTAAGGGTGTGGGAAGGTCCTGCTGGAGGCTCAGGGGGAGCAGACAAGACAGGTGTTGAGTCCCATGTGTTTTCCTTGGCCTCCCAGGTGGAAAAACTCCAGTCTGCCCCAAGATATGAAACAATCTCTGAAAGGACACCGCTCCATCAGCTGTAACAAAACCTTTTTCTACAAGTTTGACTCCCACCAGCTTGACTCCACTGTTCTTTTTATATGCAACTCGTGTATGTGGTGTTTCAGGCAGGGAGGCCAGTGCCTGTGGGGAAAGGCAGCAGTTCTGGCTGTTGGGTGAATTGAATGTTCAGAGTCCAGGGGTGTTATTCCAGGCTCTGGAGTTTGCTACAGTGAGTCCTAATTTGTTATCCTCATTATATTTAAGTAAAAATGGGGAAGTTTAAACGACAGAGGCATTTTAACTGTGTCCAAAGAAACTGCCAAAAACTAATTAACTTGATTTGTATAAACTGCTTTTAGTGAATTGTGGTTCAAAAAAATGTTTTATATTAAAGACTAAATGAACACTGCCTATATGCTGCACCAGGCTAAAAATGAAGGTTTATATTCATCATTGCAATGGAGTAAATAAACAGGAAGCCCCACTCTGGACTGTACCTTTGGTTTAGCTGGTGAAATTACCCGTGCTGAATATGCAACTGTTAATTCGCACAGCCATACTCTGTATTTATACTCTGTACAGTGAGCAGAGCACTCCCAGCCAATGCTGGATCCATGTACTCAGCCACACTTACTTCAAAAGTCTCAGAATGCACAGGCACCTTTGGAGAGCATGGCAGTCCATCCAAATATCATCCAGGACTTCAAATCACCGGGGTAGGAGGGAATTTGAGGAGGAATAGTGAATAAGTGTCCTTTGAAAGAAACTAGCTTTTAAATGGAGTTGTCATTCCTTTGCACAAATAACTGTCTGGAGGTTTGGACTCGAAGCAGCTGGGGGGGTTTCATTTGGGAATGTTTTTATTTATGGGTTTTGTTACGTGAGTTTCTTCATAAAAAGCATTTGCCCATGGGAGCCTTGTAAGGGTCCTTGGAGCCCTGGGAGTGCCAGGACATGGCCAAGTGCAGGATCAAACCATCAGGTACAGATCAAACGTTTTCACTCAGAGAATTCTGTTGATCTGTCAGTGCTCAGTGCCACAAAAGGAGCATCTTTGTTCCCACGCTCTTTGACATGGACATAATCTTCCTTCTTTTGGTGGAAATAGAGTTATTTTTATATCCTAGAGGCCTCTGGTCATTACTCTCTCAATATAGCAGCTAAAGATTTTCTTTTTTTTACTTGCAGATTTAGGTGTAGATGTCAAATTTTATTAAAAGGTTAACTTTCCTTGCCATCACCAGCTCATTTTTAGTAACGGCTTTCTCCACACCTGTTAGTAGAGCAGCAGGCATTACCTTTCCAGAGATTTCCAGGGATCCCAGAACTCAGTATGGATTTAGGGCAGCATTTTGGTGGTGGCCTACCTCAGATAACTGTTGCCTCCTTCCTTTTGGGGTGGTTTTTGTTTCATTTAGTTCTGCTTCACCTTTGAAACCATCACGAGAGCCATAGCTTTGTTTACAGAACGGAATCACGCAAGGTTGACCTTTTGGGAAAGAGCATTAAATTGGGGGGACAGTTTTATTCAGGTTATTTTCACTCTGTATTTCCTTATGAGGACATCGGCTTTAGTTGAACCTGTTCATATCATTCTGGAAAGAATTCCATTTTCTGTTACTGTCATCTTAAAAAGCAAAAAGAATGTATTCATGAAAAAGGAAAACCCTTTTGGAAAGGGGAGAGAGTGTTCTTCCCAAATGTTTGGAAGTCTGCTCTCTGCATATGGAATATTGCTCCTAGATCATTAATCAGGAATCACCCTTTGTGTATAGCATTGTACATTTCTTTGTATGGTATTGAACACTGAAGAATTCAGGAATCACAGCTGCAAGTAGCACTTACTCCATGCCATGTAATTCAGCCAATTAATTTCTCATTTGATCTTAGAGGAATCGTCTTAATTGTTTACATTTATTGTTTCTTAATGAAGTTTGAGAAGGAGCCCAGCTCTGGTTCTCCTCCTGCCAGTGTCCCTGAGTAGGCACCAGTGAGTGTGTGTTGAGAGGTGGAAAACAGGACATCTTATGCAACAGGCATCAGTCAGAACATAGAATCCAAACCATTCTGTGAATGAAATTGTACGTTCAGATTTTATAAGATTTTGGGGGGTTTTGTTTTGTTTTGTTTTTTTTTTTAGCCAGACCAATTTACAGCCGTCTATTTTCTTATGGAAGATGTCTAATAACAGGTGCTGTAACACTGTTGTTGGGTTTTACTCTCTGGTGACAAGTGTACACAATATTTCTAAAGGCAACTATGTACTGTGATGTAAAAGTCTGGGCTAAAATGTACATAATCTGTGTACATAATTGTGTACTTGATTATAACTGCTGATTGTAAAGATTTAATAAAATGTAAATATTCTGGTCATGCTGTGCTGAACTGATGCTCATCTCTGCATTGCTGTTGGCTGTTCCTTTGAGCAAGGCAGTCACCAATCCTGCACTGGCAGCCTTGGGGAGGGCAGGGAGCAGATTCATGGCTGCCACCCTGGAGAAGCCTGGAATTTTCCCCTGGGAGCTTGGCTGAACCCAGAGGTATTGTAATAAACAAAACACCACCTTTTCAGTCTAGAACTGAAACTGGACAGGCTCTCAGCAACCAGATCTAACTGGACTATTTCAACCTCTCTTCTCTATGACTCGGACGTTATTATTTTATTTTTAAAATCCAGGATCCAGACCCTCAAAAGTTCATTTTGACTGCTGCACCTGTTTTATTTAGAATGATAAAACAGGTCTCACTTGGGCCTGATGAGTCTTGCAGGGGTGGATCCCTCATCCTTCCTCTGTTACAAGCTCTCCTCCACCACCTCTCTTCCTGTAAATTTTTCCTCTGTGGAAGTCAGGATTAAGAAAATTAGGATTAAGATGCAGGAGCTCTAAATTCAAATCCTTGTTCAAGTGCTGAGCAGTGTTCATGATATGAAGTAGAAACCATTGCCAGCAGTGCCACGGAAGTGCTAAATATCTTCAACCTACTGTTCCCTGTGTTCTGGGAACATCAGGACTGAGGGACTGGAGTATTTTGGAGCAAATAGGCATTTTTTCTGCCTCCTTCGAGGGACAAGTCACACTCTGCAAGTGTCCTGCACCCAGTTCAGGGGTTGTCAGAGGTGCTGCCTGTGTGGGCAGAGGGATGCGATTGCTTCGAAGCCAAAAATAAAACACAGAATTGACAGCCAGGGTGGGCCCTGCCCCTCCCTGTATTTCTTTTAGAAGAAGAAATCAGGACTACTGACAAGTTTATTTCTGGGTCTAAACAGGTTCCTGACACTCCCACTCCCCCGGGATGCTCCTGGCATGGATGGATACCTGAAGGACAAGGGAGGCATGGTGGCACCAGGTCCTCACCCCTCCTATTAAAACTATATTTATTAATTTATGCCAGTGGTTGTATTGAGGGCCTGTTACTCAATTGTCACATGTCCCTTTTCCATGCAGGTCACCTGAAGGACTTGAGCTGCTCTGACCAAAATTCAGCCTCAGCTGCTGCTCATCCCATCAGTCACATCGGCCTGAAGCTGCTGTGGCAGGAGTTCCATTTTCTCCCAAAGTGCTCCATGAACAGGTACTGTTTATTAAATAAATGTTTCCAGCTGGAATGGAGCCTATAAAACACTGTTTACCTGGGAAAGTTCACCCAGGCTATTAATCCCCAGCAAGGGCAAATTCATCTTTCCTAATACTTTGGTGGAGAGTGCAGTGTGATGCCAGGGCACCCTGGCTGGGACTCCTGAAAAGGCATTTTAGCCAAAATTGTGCCACGAAGCCTGTGTGGTACTCACTGGTACCCACAGGTGTTTTTAGGGAGCAGTGGGGCCACCCCGGGATGTCTCGGATGCCCCACGCTGGTTGCGACTCCAGGACAGACCTGATGGCAGCAGTGCAGGGCAGAGAATGAGAAGCAATCCGGAAAACCAGATTCATCTTTAAAAAACCCAACCCAAACCCCAGCACAGCGTTTCTCTGCCCTTCGCCCGGGGCTGCCATTGGTCGGGAACACCGGGCTGGGAAGGAGCTGGCAGATTTTGGGCAAGGCCTCGGCCCAGGGCATGCTCGGGGGTTCAGGAAGGGACACGGGGCAGCAACGTGGGTGAGAAAAAGGATGAGCTGAATTTGATGCATTTCAGGATTTCTGTATGGACCTCTTCTCCTGGCAGGCAGGTTGATGGTTTGAGATGTGCTTGACGCCCCGCTCCGCAGCAGAAGCCATTTCCTCATCATCCTCTGGCACAGTGCTCCTCATGATTGAAGAAAATGAGCAAAGAAAGCTTAGAAAGGTCTAAAGGGGGAAAAAATCCAGGCAAAAGATGCACAGGTGAGGACAGAAAAGGCATCTCTGTCCCGTGCCGGCTCTCTGGTGTTTTTATGTAACGGAGCACGTGGCTCCCCACGTTCCTTGTGGGGCTGGACACGGGTTCTCTGACTGCTGGGCTGGAGCATCTCCCTCAAATGATGTCAATCTTCACTGCACTGGCATTACAGCATCATAAAAAATTACAGAGCTGCTATTTTGGGTAGCAGCTCTCTCCGAGTCAGTGAATAAATGCAGCTCCATATGACTCACTCCAGGGGATTATTAATAGACACAAAAGCAGAATGCCAAAACCCCAGGAATATGCTCCGTTCCCACACGGAGCTTTCTAGCTTCTTGCAGCAACTGCTCTTGAGAACTTTTCATCTCAAAATTTAATTTTTTTAATATTCATATATATTTAAAGAATTAAATAGATAAATTTTCCGTTGAACTCACACCTCAAAGGCTTTAGGGGGGACGTTCTGCAGGAATGAAGGATGGTTGCTCCAGGGTACCAGGCTCCATCTGGGATGGCAGAGCAGCAGGGACAAGAAAGGGAGTCATTCCAAGAGGGAAGAATCACAGGCTTCTCCTTTTGCTCCTTTTGTTTTGTGGGTGTCCACGAGGCTGGTGCTGGAGTTGGCTTTTATGAGGGAGGTTCACAGTCACATCACATGTTGATGCTGAAGATGATGATGCTGAGGATGATGATGATGGCAACTCTCCCATCTTCAGACTCAAAGTGAGCATTTCCCTGGATGTCATGGGTAGATGTGCGCAGCTAAACGGAAAGAAAATAATATGATTTTTTTAAAAGCAGGTATGAGTTCTTTGAGTTCTACCAACTTTCCCATCTGGCAGTCCCCGGAGCTGGGGCTTCTTTCCCTTTGCCACAACAGCACAGTAACAATAACAGGAATTTCACTCAGTGCTTACCCAACTTTTTGGACGTCTGATCTCCACAACAACAAAGCAAATAAGGTGCCCCTCCAAAGCCATCCCTGCATTTCCTGTCTCCTCTTCCCTGAACACCTACAGAGTTGAATTAAACAGAGAGATATTTCAGCCTGAAAAGGGGGAGTTGCCCAGCAGCACCAGGACCCAAAGCAGGGTCTTCCAGTGTTCAACTCTCCCAAAAGCATCGCCCATAATGCCACATTGGCAGGAAGTGCCATAAATCTGTGCTTTCTCAGTGAACACCCTAAAAATTGCCTGTACCACACAGTGACTTTGGCTGAGGTCAAAGCCTCAGCTTTTGATCTTCCAGAGTGCCATTACTTCCCCCCTGGGCTGGGGCTGCCCCAGACAGCTAAAATCTTCTTTGGCACAGGGAATGTTGGTCGGACTCCCCCACAAAGCACCTGAGTCAGGGCACTGGATTTATAGTCATGGAATCCCAGAATGGTTTGGACTGAAAGGGACCTTAAAAATCATCTTGTTCTACCCCTCCTGCCATGGGCAGGGACACCTTCCACTAGCCCAGGTTGCTCCAAGCCCCATCCAGCCTGGCCTTGGACATTTCCAGGGATCCAGGGCAGCCACAGCTTCTCTGGGCAGCCTGTGCCAGTGTCCTACCACCACGGTGGAACTGGAAACCACCCTTTTTGTGCAAAGCCCACATGACATTTGCTCTTTGACAGGCACACACATCACCCAGCCTCTCCTATCCGGAAGGTCTGGCATGTCAGTCAGGCTGAGCTGGAGTTGAGTCATTGCTACTCCAGAATGGAAGTGACAGGAAATTACTGTTTTACAGACCTGGTAAAACCGAAATAGCTGAGAACAGAATATTTATCTCCAGGCCAATTCGTGTGATGGTGGCGATGTCTTCGGAGTTCAAACACGTCTCCCTGGTGCTTCATCAACCCCTTCGCTCCTGTCTCATCATCCAGAGTTTGAATACCTGTTGTGCTCTGGGGACAGTCATCAGCCTGAGCGTTCTTACACCAACAAAGAGGCACACTGCAAGAAATCCTGATCTCTACCCTACAGCCGTGGCAGCACCGGGCACCGTCCAGCTGCTGAGACCAGAATGCACACAGGGACGATGGGATAAGGGCATTCCTGGGACGAAGATTTCATCTCTTGTTAAAGCACTGCTGCTCCTGCTGTGCATAAGGGCATGGAGAGGTCAGTGAGTCAGCCTGGAGCTGTGTGGCCCATCCATGGCCACAAAGGGCTTGTGGCAGGGGAGGACACAGAGATGGCTCTGCTGGATCTTGGCAGGGAGACCTAATTCAAAAGAACCAAACCTCTGACTGAATGCAAAGGAAGAAATTAATGTTAATTGGGGGTGGAAGGGGCTGGGAGGGGGCACAGGTGAAGTGGAACTCCTAGTAATTAAACAAGAGACACAACACGGCCCAAGGCTGGGCCTGGAGTGGGTAGCAGCTCCCCAGTTCCCCTCCCAGTGCTTGGGGCAGGATCTGAGAAGGAAAACCAGCACCACTCAAAGGGCTCTGGACAAAGGACAAAGAACTTCAAGGGAAGAAGGTTGACTGCAAAACCCTTTCAGGACAATTTTCTCCAAGATCCCAGAATATGATGTGGAGCTTAGGAAATACTGCATCAGCCTCCTCAAGAGAAGTTTGGGCCTCAAATCACTTCCCTGGCATGTCTTTTGAGAGGAACCTTGAAATCCCATTTACAGCCAAGCACAGCGTACCAGGCAGGAGCAGTTTTCCTCCTCCTCCCACCCTCCTCTTCTCCATGCCACTGAATGCATTTGAGCTGCCCCAGCAATGGGGAAGGTAGGGCTCCAAGGAGAGATGCATTTTCAGCCAGAGTATTCTGCTTGTATTATTAGAGACCCTCAGCTGCCATATGCATTTAGACTTCTAACAAAATCTGCCAGGATTTTGCGAAGGTGGAAGAACTACAGCAGGTTCCAGACCTCCTGCCCACCCCGGTGCCTCCCAGCCCGCAGCAAGACAGCCTACCCAGGCCGTCACAAATATTGCCATCTACAGGTGCAGCAGGGAGGCTGTAATTCACCCAGAAGTCGAAAGCACCTGCTGCTGGCTGGAATACGAGCACAGGTAAGATGGAAATTGCTTTTCCTCTCTCACAAAACGTCCACCGAAGCGCAGGTCTCCGATGCCATCAGCAGAAGCAAGGAAAATATGAAAGAAAAGTTTTAAACTAAGAGGTGGCTGAAAGAAAGACCACAATGTGTCTAACACAGTGTTTGTGTGGGGACATTTACACACAAGATGTTCAGCACCTGGACGAGGAAATGTTTCAGAAGAACACACCCAACCCCAGCCCTCCTGCACTACTGTGAAAGCTTTTCAAAGCACTTTGCAGAGAAGGGTTTGCTGGATCAAGCCCAAGGCCTCTTTATTAATTAAAGTGTTTTAAATAATTGAAATGCGCAGTCTCTCGACTCTCCCAAGCGCAGTTACCTGCTCGAGAGCTGGCATAAATTATGGAAAAAAATCATACCCAAGAGGAGAGAGACATCGCCTTGAAGAATTCATCACAAACCCAATGGCTCCGCAGCACTGAGAGATGCCACAGCCCCAGGAAGGGAGGGAGATGTGGGAAGGGATGTGATGGGAGGGAGGCAGAGACACAACGTCTCCAGGGAGGTCAGGATACTTGGGAGGGGCTGCCTGGCCAATGCAGCTGCTCAAACGAGCGAGGATTTATGGCAATCAGAGCTGGCTGGTGGTTTTTGACCATTAATAGGATAAAGCTGAACATGCCATAGAGGACCCTGACACTGAGCTTTTATAGGGGAAGCTGCTCTGGAGTTGTCTGAATCCTGGAATACAGCAACCACTGGGCTCAGACTGAGGCTGCCAGGGGACCAGGGACTTGTGGAGCCCAGAAATAGCTTCTGCCTTCAGGAAAGAGGTTGATTTGCAGTCTCACAGCTGCTGCTTGGAAAGCTGCTCCTGCTGGATGGGCTCACACCCAGCCCTGCAGGAACACGAGCAGCTCCCAGGTCTGTCCCCACTGCGCCAAAGGTAAATCCAGTACAGGGATGGCAGCAGGAGGCAGCTGGGGGTTTCTGGACATATTCCAGGTACAGCACAGCAGTGATGGGGAATGAAATCTCCGGATGTAGACTGTCCATCCCCAACCAGAGCAAACACTGAGAGAAACCTCTCTAGTCAAGAAATTCAGCAATAACTTAAGAGATTTGCAGAGCTCACAGGTGATCTTTGAGGGACTTGGATTCTTTAAAGGGATCTGATTTTCAGAAAGCCCAGTGAAAAATGGCCAATATTTGGGCTGAGTGCCCCACTCAAGTGTCAGCCACATCCTAAGAGATGCTGTTAATGCAACCTCAGTCTGGTCCACACCCATCCCATAAATGAAATCAGCACAAGGACAGCAAACTACACTGACAAAGCTTCTCCACGGGATGCAGTGCCAAGCCCTGCCCTCATATGCCATCAAAGCTGGAAGAAATATCAGCAGAGGTAACAATCTTCTTTGAAATAATAAATACAAAAGCTGTATTTTTTCCTTTTTTTTTTTTTAACTCATTACAGCAATTCTTAAAAATATTACATCTGCTTTTGAGAAGGTAATATCTTCTCCATTTAATATGGAAAAATAAACTCTACAGGACACACAACAGATCCCCCCCGTTGGCACAGAGCTGCTTTAAGAGATCAGATCCACGGGACACGTCAAGGTGGAGGAGAGGTTTGGTCTTCCTTGTCCCCAGACTCTTAAAACATCGTATTGTAGGAATGGTAAAAGACAAGAATACATAAAAACAGTAAAATGTTTATTTTCTTAGAAAAAAAGAGATTCAAAATGATTGTGATCACACTCCCATTCGTGCTCAGCAAAGCCAATACTGCAAGCTTAGTCCTTGATTAAGATACCTGTTAAATGGAACTTTTTTCCTCTTAAAATACAAATTCCTGCTCCTGTATCACTTCCAGTATTTCAGTGATAACATGCTTTTAATGGATAAGAGTTTCTCAGCTTCTTCTCAGCTGAGAAACAAGGCCTGCCATGGCAAAAACATCCCATCTCCAAAGCTTGGAATCACCAGCACTAACAAGCACTCCTGCCCTGACGCGGACGGACACACAGCTTAGGGGTGTTTCTTAGATGCTTGGATGTTCACTTATGGAAGCTTGGTATAACACTACCTCATCTGATAGAAAACAGGCCAGAAGCCTCAAAAAATCAACAACGTCTTTTGGATTAACTTTTAAGGATTTGCTGCGTATCTGGACACAGAAAAAAGTGAGAAGTTGCAACAAGTTTTAACTAGCAGCAACAAAAACAGTTCCTTACGAGTTCTTAGCAATATTCCTCATGTGTTCATTAGGAAACACTGTAACTGAATGGAGCATATAATGTGGAAATGGTCTTCTCTGTTATGGAGCGCTGTTGGCTCGAGCAGACGTCCCGAAGGTTGTATCCAGAAGGCTGGGTTGGATCTATTTACACTGGAGGTGCTCCTGGGGCGAGTGCAGAGCTGGCACTATGTGACATCCTCCTCCTCTGAACAGTAGTCACGACCCTGCAGGGACAAAGGCCAGGCAGTTGGTACATGGAGACAGCACACAGGAATAAATCCAGGGAACACTTACTGAGAGCAGTTCTCTAAACCTGGGGGGTTTGAGTTCAGAGCTGGGTCCCTTAGACACAGGGAATTTGCAGGAAACAAGGAGAGGAGACACTTCCTTTTCTGTCACTACTAATCTCATAAATGTCCCCCATATACTGAATTCCAGGGGATGTCCAACAAACTGATTTACAAACCTGCTTTTGTGTAAAGATCCATCTTGATGGACACAGCCCCGAGATTTTTTGTGAAAAGATAATCTCTGAGGCAAAAGCAACAAAGCACGGAATCCTATGAGCAACGTAAGGCAGCTGCTGTGAACAAGAATCCTTCGCCCGATAACCCCAGCACGAGTTTAACCCCAGAGCAAAAGATACCATTCGTATTGAAATTACGCTTGCACTACGGGGGATTCAGCCTAAGCTTCACAAAACATGGGCTTCTTATCAGACCAGTCATGTTATGCCTTCTATCCCATCCCAAACACAGGTGTGAAGCAGCATCTCTCTGGGTATTCCCCTTGGGATGGTCTGGAGAAGGCACATCGCGTCCCTCCCTACCCGTTCTAGCAGAACAGCAAGAAAGGATCTGCTGGGAGCCACTGTCCTTCCTTCCCTGCACGAAACCAGCTGGAGCTCAGCTGTTCGGTACAAGCCACCCAGGATATCTTGCATCAAACAAGTGCCTCAAGTGCAGGACACAAAATCTCAACCTCTGGACTATTTTCTGTTGTTCACGTGTGCTGGGTGTATCACCTGAGCACCTGGAGAAGGAGAGCAGGAAAGACCAAAGCTTAAAAAAATGTAGAGATGTTTCTTAACAGGGATCAGTTTATTTGGGACACGCAGCTGGGCTGCACACCAGGAACAAAGGCTCCAGCACGTCTCTGCAGTGAAAATCCCAGTGCCGATGGTGGGGCTGCAGAGCTGGCTTTGCTGGAGTCCACACCCAAGAATGTGCAGTGCTCTGACAACTCCCTGTGGCCCAGCACTGAGAGCAGAAGGGTTTTCTAAGTACATTAAAATAACCCCCAAGAGACTCATCAGCCCAAATTCCAACTCCTGACCCAGAAAGAAAGGGGAAAAAAAATACATTTTTTGAACTAAAAGCTGTGACTTAGAAAGAAGGAACACTGGAATTCTTTGCAGGGAAGCACAAATCTGTCAGTTTTCTCCAGGCCAGGGACCACATTTGGACAAATCCACGAGACTGAGCTGGTGGTGACGAAGGCTTTGTCCAAAATGCTTCAGAGCTCTGAAAGGCAGCAGCAGTGACTGAGGGCTGAGCTCAGGGCATGTCCAGGACATCCATTTACCTGCTCAAGAGGGAGCCTCACGGCCCAGCACTCCCCACTGGTGGCCACCACTGCAATTAAAGCCTCAAGCAGACCCAAATCTGACAGAAGAAAAACCATCCTGCACTTTTTCCCTCCTAATCCTCCTGCAGTTCTTCTGCTTCTGGGTTTGCTCCGTGGCTGCCAAGTGCATCAGTTCTCAAACGGATGCCAAGGAACTGCTTCAAACCAACGTGCTGAGCAAGTCCTGGCCATGGCACGGACACACCACCTCCCACCAAGGCCTGAAGGCCACCAGGAGCTGGGCTGATCCTTCCACCCACATCATTTCCATCTGCACACTGCTGGGGATGGGACACATCCTTTTGGTGACATGACCAGCTCAGGTGATGCCCAGACTGCGGTGAGACCCGATGGTGGCTGACAGAGCTTTGGTTTAAAGGTCACTCCCCAAATGCATTTTTGTCAGTAGTAACAAGGTCAGCATTGCTCAGGAAGATCAGAGAAGGAATAAAGTGCCCTGTTGTCACAGCCTTCCCTGCTGCACCACAAATCCAAGACAGGGGTTGTGTCCTTCGTGCTCCTTGGGCAGAGAGGCCCAAGGGGGGAGGGCTGCCACTCCCTACAGGCAGAGGAAAGGCAGCTTCGGCCCCAGTCCGGCAAGGTAATTTAAAATGTCCATTTTTGACCCGTTGGTTGTTTCAGAGGATGTTTGACAGATGCTGGAGGAGATGATCCCTTGATCACTGAGAGGCTGCTGTGCTTGAGATGGGCAGTTGTCCTGGTGGGCCTGGGAAAACCTCATGGGAAAGGGTCAGCTGAGAGCCTGCAGAAACCACACTGCTCTACTGGAAACGTCCCTGCTTGCTGCAGGGGTTGGACCAGGTGGCCTTTAAAGGTCCCTTCCAACCCAAACCACTCTCTGATTCTATGACTCCATGATTGCCAGTTAAATCCTGTCCAGGGGAGCAGGCTCCTGCATCCAGAGGAGCCAGAGGCACAGAGCAGGTGGCTACTAACAGGAATGTATGGACCACCCACAGACTAAGTAAGCTGTGGGTTCAATCCCTGCATGAGCCATTTACTTAAGAGTTGGACTCAACGATTCTTGTGGGTCCCTTCCAATTCTGTGATTTCTGAGACATTTTAATGATTGAAAGTGTAAATGAGCTATGTTGAGGAAGATGAAAACTGTAATACATGCCTCCAAGTCCAGCTAATTCCTGAGGAATCCCATCTCCCACCTCTGCATTTTCAAAATCCAACTGTCAGCTTTTGCAGATGTCCACAGAACACAGTGTTTCCTAACGAGTGTGTGAATTTAAGGTAACTTAAAAAGCAGCCTGATGTTCTTTTCCTGCTGCCTGCACCCAAACCAGAAGGGCTCATCCCCCATCTCTCCCCTTCCTGCACCTCCAAAGTGCTCCCCTCCTGATGCTCCTCCAGGGGATGCATCACAGCTCATTATATCCTTTTAGGGAATAAAAAGAAAGAGAAAAAAAGTAGCAGGAAAGAGGCCTTTTCCCCATTGTGTGGGTGACAGGCCAATAAACAACGCTGCCCGGCTCAATGGCCCCTTGTGCCAGAGGACTGGGCCAGGCAGGGAAGGGACAGGAGGGACAGGAGGACACGGATGGAGGGGAAGCAGGGGAGGAAGAGGAGTGAGAAGAGGCAGGGGAGGGAGAGGTGGGAGGGGAGGAAGAGGAGGCAGGGGAGGCAGAGGAGGGAGAGGGCCAGGAGCCGCAGCAAGCAGCCCTTTCTCCTGCGGGCTGGCGGGGCTGGGGACACAGTGGCCCCTTTGAGGGGCCCGCCTGGGCAGCCCCTGCCCGGCCCCGCGCTGGGAACCCTTTTCATCAGGCTGGTTTTGTTTACAGTGCTCGCAGAAAGGACGGGAAGAAAATGCCGGGAGGCGACACTAAATCACTGTATACTGTGCTAATTTTTGTCCGTTTCTCATTTTGCTAGGGAAAAATCAATGGAGTCATTAAGAGCGATCCACTTTGCTAATGAGTTTCAGCCTAATCACATACGCTGGGTTGGCAGCCCGTTCCCAAGGGCGCTCCCACCATCCCATACAAGGAGCTGCTTTGTGTCCACTCCCCGCTTCCATGCCCAGCGTTACTAACAAGGGATGCACGGAGTTGCTGCCAGGCATCTTCCCCATGAGCTGGGTATTCTCCCTCCCACCAGCTCCGGGGGCCAGGTGAGTGGACTGGTGCAGAAGTCTCTGCACACCCACCCCGACACAGCACTGGTGCTCAAGATCAAGTGATCTTCTGACCCAAAGTGACATCCCCCACGGGGGTGGCACCATCACGTCCCAGGCTCCACCCACCAACCTCATCAGAGTTCACGGCAACACGTTTTTTAATCTCATTTTTGTCCATGAGCATGTTTGCATTGTGATTATTTTTTATAAACCACTGTAGCCACGCAGGAGAGAGTTCGTCATAATGGGACTTGTGATGGTTTTCCTCTGGTACACCTGCCCAGGATTGTTTCACCATGGTCCCTTCTGAACCACAAAGCCAGAGGTGCTTCTCTTGTGGGGTTACAATCCCCAAATATAATCCCAAGAAATGCTTGTCGATTGTTCCATTACCCCTCAGCCTTTTTCCTACAGAGACAGTTGCCTATACACTCTGCCACAGCCCCCAGTAATAACATACACTTCAAGGAGATAATTCCTCCAGATCATTGTATTGTTCCATGTAGGATTCAGAGACAGCAGTCGTTTTTCCAACCATTTTCCAGGACAGCCATCATCAAGATGTTTGTGCTAGCAAGCAGTAAATAGGTAAATTTTCCACAGTCAACGCTTCACATGTTATAGCTTTTAATTTTTATTTCTATTTATTTCATGCAAGCCCTGGCGGGACAGGGCCCCTTCAAGGCAATGGACTTGAGCCCGCAGGGCTGTGCCCAGGATCAACTCTGCTCTGAGCCATCCCGTGCAATTAATGGAATCCCAGAATAGTTTGGGTGGGAAGGGATCTTAAAGTCCATCCAGTCCCACCCCTGCCATGGGCAGGGTCACCTTCCACCAGCCCAGATTGCTCCAAGCCCCGTCCAACCTGGCCTTGGGCACTTTCAGGGATCCAGGGGCAGCCACAGCTTCTCTGGGCAACCTAGACCAGAACATGGTTGTCCAGGTCTCTGCCAGGACCTCCCCACCCTCACCTCAGTCATGTATTTCTTCCCAATATCTCATCCAACCCTGCCCTCTGGCAGTGGGAAACCATTCCCCCTTTGTTGAGGCCAACAGCTAGTCTGAAGGCTTCACACATCTTAATTTAGACATGGTTAACTTCTACACATCAGAAAAGCCCATGAGAAGAAAATAATCAGCTTTACCTGTGGAAGTGTAGTATCAAGAGAAGTATGGAATGCAAAACAATAGAAAGATAAAACAGCAACACTCCCGCACCTGATATTTTTCTGAATGTCTGAATGCTTATGTTATAGGTAACCAACAGTATTACATTGTAGTTAAAGGATAGCCAATGAATCCATTGTGGTAATTTAGTAANTTAGTAGCAAATGAACTTGTAACAAAAATGATAACTTAGAATAGTCTATAAATATGCAGTCTTCCTGAAATATAATGCTTTATGTCACCAATCCGGTGCAGTGTCCGTGTGTGTGTCGTGGCCACCCCAACAGTGACACCCCTTGCCAAATGGTACTCCAATCTTTGTCCCAAGTCCCTCTCCAGCATCAGGTATCCTTCCTGTGCTGGGATTTCTTTTCAGGCAGTAACGTGGAATTTGCAGAGAGCCCTGTGCAATCAGGGTCCAAATAAATTTGAGATGTAGAAAGAAGAAAAAAAACAACCAAAGGCTGAACAAACTTCTGGAGAGACATGTTAATTCTTCATTGTGTGCTCACAGCAAATCTTTTTGAGACTAAATGCAACATCTGACTAAATTAGTCCATGATCTATTAGACTGGAGAGAATGCAGGTCATTAATTTACTTGCTTGAATACCAACACAAATGGCCTGGTACCAGGACATGTTTCTATCTTCTTAATCAGAGCTGATAGTTCAAAACCAGATTTATTCCACCATGGGAGTGCAGAGACTGTCCCGATCCCAGCTGCAGCCAGTGGAGCCCATTTCTCCTCTGCTGGGCACAGCAGATGTCAGATTTATCCAGCAGCTTCAGGGTTTCCTTTAGGAGGACTGTTCAGTCACTCTGCTTCCTTCCCTGGTTTCCAAAGCCATATTTTTGTGTATTTCTGCCTTCACCTCTCAGGTCAAGAAAATCACTTGTACTCCTGACCCACATCTTTCTAATTTACTCTGGGGAACACTCTCCTCGAGCTTAATTGCTGCTATTACCTGTTGCTCATCCTCCACTGGAATATATTTCTGTGATTTCGGGCTAATTTTCAATAAATGATGGTAAGGCTGACAGCAGATGAGCTGCCTCCTTCCCACTGCCTGTCTCTGCTCCATTTCCCCCTGAACTCTGGAACACACATCCTTTTGGTCTCCCAAAGCAAAGCCTGGGACTCTACTCACAGTAACCTCAGCAGGTGGGAAGCCCCAGGACGACTCACTGCAGCCACTGGCAGATGTTGGGAACATTTCTAAGCCTGCTCTGCCACCACTCAGGGCCTCGTGCTGCTCACAGGTCCTTGGTCTTCCGCTTTGCTCTTCTCCATGGTCTGCCACAGGTCAGAAAGTGTTTGGACAACTCTTCTAGGCATGTGATGGAATTCTTGGGGTTGTCCTGTGAGTTGGACTCCATGGTCCTTGTGGGTCTCTGCCAGCTCAGGATATTCTATGGTATTACAAGTAACTATAGCTTCTTGTGCTGTCGACTGCTCCCAGTCTCCCATCTAACCTGTAACTCTGGCTTCTCATCAGGTCTGGGAATATTTTTACCTCAAATTCTGGTGTTTCTGAAAGGACTGCGTTGACTCCAGCAGAACCAATGTCTAAGCCTAAATTCAAGGCTGACTTTCACATTCTCAGTCAGTCCTACCCCAGCCCTCATCCCACTGTTTCTTCCTTCCAGCAAACCCTATGAATGGCATTACCACCATCACAGGCAGTTCTGTACGTGCCAGTTCAGCTCCAGCTCTCAGAGCAGGGACAGACTCACTCCGAGACGGAGCAGATATCCCCCTCTGAATGACTCATGGTGTTTTGACACTGAATTTTCGTAGACAGAAGCTCCATGCTTCGTGACATTCTGTTTTTCACCTTCAGGTGACATTTGCAGGAGGCAGTGGAGCTTTGTAGGAGCAGCCAGAACGCGCTGCTGGGGACAGGACTGCCAGAGAAACTCTCCAGACTGTTTCAGTAAGGCTTTTTTTGATCTCCAGGACTCATAAATACTTCCTGTTTGCAGCTGACGAAACACCAGCCTGTGTTCTTTCCATTTCACACTCTGGCTGCAGGAGTTTTATTTCAGCTGCCCTCCCTGTCCATGTGATGGCTGTGTCAGGTCCAAGCACCCATGTCATGTTCCTGCCTAATGCTCACACGTCAGAGCTGCTGTTACTCACTCGGATTTGGTGACCCAGCGCCCCTCGGGATCTCAGTGGAGCTGAGGGTGTTTTGCTCCTGACGGGAGTTTCTGCAGCACAGCCCATGGAGCAGTGTCTCCATCACAAACCCGACAGCCGCGGTGACCACGGGAACACCACAGCGTTTGGGGCCTCACCAGCCACAGGCAACACCCCCCACACGTCTGCAGACTTCTTCAGTCCGACCTCTGCCCTCCATCTCCCTGGAGAAGGGACTGAATATGCTATTTAGGGATCAGACAAAACCCCTCATATTTTCCAATCATTTTGGCATTTGTGGCAACACCTGGAAAAAAAAATGTGTTGCGGGCAAAGATAAATCAAAAAGCCCAAAACTTCTTTTATGAAGACTATTTCCTCAGGCACAGGAGGTCCCCAGGGAACACAAATCCCACGTTCAGCTGCATGTTAACTCCTGCCAATCCCATCAGCTGTCAGCAGCTTGGTCTCTTTGACAGATAAACTGTGGATTTCCTCTAAATGGACAATCTCCTAATGCCAAAGATAAATTATCCCCAAGATAAATTAGCCCTGGAGATCACCTGGGAACATCTCAAAGCTGATCCAAACAGCTCCAAAGAGAGGAGACAGGGTCAGCTGCACCTCAGCGTGGCAGCTGGGGAATGAGGGGTGTTAGCGCCCTGCCATAAACCTCAGGAGCAAAACTTAACCAAAATTCATAATTAGATACAGCCTGATGGCATTGTCTGGTCTGTAGATAAGATACATCTCTGGAAAATCCATTTCACTGGAGATTCTGTGCTCAACATAATGGATGGTGATGATGTCCAGGAAAAGCATCTGAATATTCATAGGGTGAATGCATTTATTCAAAGGAGATGTAGCTGTATTATGGATATGTAGAAATTCGACTTTTAAATGCATTAGGTTACATAAAATTTTACCCCTGTGAAATATTGGGTACAGAAAAATTCTTCTCAGGAATCTTTGAACTCCTCCTCACTTTTACTCTTCCCCTTTATGTCTTTTTCTGCTTTCATAATTTTTTTTTTAAGAAGAAAGTAACAAATGTGTTGCTTGGGACAAATTAGAGATGCACCAGTGTAGCACTCTGACTCCTAAGACCAGGAGTGCTGGCAAAACCAGCAAAAATTCAGTCACACAAGTAAAACTTTCCCTTCTACTCTGCAACCCAACATGACAACTTAATAGAACAGAACAGAAGACTAGACTAGACTAGACTAGGAGTATTTCAGTTGGAGGGGACCTACAATGATCAACTGCCTGAGCACCTCAGCGCTGACCAGAAATTACAGTGTGTTGTTAAGGGCATTGTCCAAATGTGTCTTGAACACTGACAGGCCTAGGGCATCCACCAGCTCTCTGGGAAGCCTGTTCCAGTGTCTGACTTCCCTCTCCATAAAGGAATGTTTCCTCATACCCAGTCTGAAACTGGGAGTACAATTTGGTGTACTACAACAGAGGAAGCCAAAATTTAATGTAAAGTGTTAATTAAACAAGATGCACGACTTCAAAACAAGGCAGCGTAAAGAGTAAATTAGTGTGTGAACATCAGCCCCCAGCCCAGCTCCCTCAGCCACTCCTGGTATGAGCTGTGCTCCAGCCCCTTCACTGATGGCCCACAAAGAAGCTGAGGGTATAATTTACAAGGTTTCTGAAACACACAAAAGCTGCTCTCAGAACAGCTGAGATATGCAAAGAATTATTCATCCTCCTCTTCAAAACATCTCCAGCACCGTTATTTCACTGGCACAGCCCTGGAGCAGGGTTATCCACCCTTACAGCCACACCATCTTTAGGAGCCAGTGGCTATTCTCAGGAGATTCACAACAAATTCCCAGGGCATCCCAGATACTACTGGCATTAAGATTCCTCTTCTCTCCCACAGAGATGAGATGAAAAAACAAATCAGCAATGACATAAAATCCCACTTTGCTCTTCACCTTTATCCAGCATGTATATCCTGAACATCCGAGTTAACCTGCCATTAATCCCAGACTGGTGACATTCCCACGAAACAAAGGATTCTCTCAGTACCTCCCACGAGCTCTTTGCCTTCCTGGTCTTCTTTGTACTTGAACTATCTACCCAAGGAGCAGGAAGGGAGATCTTGGGCCAGACCCCTCCAAATCACAGAGAACACGGAGAGCTGCAGCAGGCAGGTCACTGTCCTCCCCACGGAGCTGGGAAAGCCGTGTCCACCCCCGAGCGAGAATGGATGTTTACATTACTGTGTCCTACCTTTTCAATTTTTTCATCAAGCATTCTGAAGAATTCTTGTTGGCTTTCGGAGATGTGCATGCTGGAAAGCAAAGGAACAGTATCAATACCAACAGGATTTCTTCCATTATAAAACAGCCCAGGGTTGTTTGGGGGGCCCAGCTGTCAGCTTCCACCACTGTGAAAAATAAATCACTTTACTCTTTCATCTACAAGGTCAATTTTTAATCTTTTTTTCCCCCCCCATTTTTGGTTTGCCCACAAAAAATTACTGCATTTAGTTCTGTGTATATGTGCAACACTGAGGGTGGTAACTGGGACCCACACGCAGCCAGAGGAGACTGTTCCCTTTTCCAGGCTGGCTGCAGGAAGCTAATAGCCCAGTACCTCTCCCTGGGCCAGTGAGAGCCGCCTCTCCGTCAGGACAGGAGGTTTTCCAGGACTACCAATCTCACCACCACAGAATGAGATACACACAATGTGAGGTTAAAGGCTGTGTCCTCTTGTCCTGCCACTTGTTACGGGGGAGAAGAGACTAACAACTGCTACAACCTCCTGTCAGGGAGCTGTGCAGAGCCAGAAGGTCCCCCTGAGCCTCCTTTTCTCCAGGCTGAGCCTCCAGATCTCCCTCAGCCACTCCTGGTGCTCCAGACCCTTCACTTCAACTAATTCTGCAGCACCAAGAGGCTCAGTGATATGATTTTGCATTAGTAAAGAGGGCTGGAAAATACTCTTTTTTCATTGTCTGTAAAACGCTAATGGTCACACAAGACCACAGGTCGTCCCCCATGGGGAACTTGCAAGCTAAAAACACAGAAAAGACGAGGACACAAGGGTGAGGACGGATGGCAGGGGGTGTTTGGGATGTTTATTTATGTTAGCAGACAGTGAGAGCCTCCTTTCTGCACCAGTAACAGCCCTCCGGGAAGGTGAGGCCAGAGCATCCTCTGCACCCACAGCAGGGAGGAGCACCTGGGCTCACAGGGGGCTGGGGAAATGTGCCAGGGACTCCACGTGCAACGCAAAAAGATGCAAAAAAAGGGAGGATGGGGACTGGTGCCAGTGGCAACAGCGATGCCCAACAGTCAGAAGGGTGCACAGCTCTTTTGGAGATTTTCCCCAGCACAGAAAGCTGGCTCGCCTTGCTAGATTCCCACCCATCCCCTCTTCCTCAGAGTGATCCTTTCAGCTGCGATGAGTTAATGCTCTCCCTAAGTGCCCAACAACGGGCTGCACTTCCCCACAAAGCTCAGCATTGAGCCCTCCCTGCTATCGGCTGAACATATACAAAGATTTGCTTATGTGGGACATAAATGAAGCTCAGTTCACAAGAGAAGGGCTCAGAAATGGCATTAAAACCTAAAGCTGGGGATTCAGGAGCAGGAACAATTCACCTTTCAGTGGCTGAGGGAGTTCTTGTCCCCAGCTGTCTGCCTGTTCCTCAGGTTCCCACCCCCACCTCAGATGGAGAAGAGTTGCCTATTTGGGACAGCTGACCCCATCACCTGCATATTCAGGTGCCTCAGAGAAGGATTTTAGGGCAGTGCAGCCCTTTCAGGGTAGGCAAGTGCTGGAAAAATAGTCTTGTCTTTGCAACATCATAAATCCAGTTTCTAATAAAATGAGATTATACTGTAGTGACTCACTCCAACCATAATTCGTAAGAAAACTAAAAGAAGGCATGGAAAAAAAAAAAAAAAGGAGAATTGTGTAGTCATTTCCCTGAAAATTCCCACAGGATAATCCTACAGATCTGGTCTAGTGGAAGGTGTCCTTTCCCATGGCAGGGGGCTTGGGTTAGCTAATTTTTCATGTGCCGACCCAAACCATTCTGAGAGCTTGGGATTTGGCAGGGTAAAATTGCTCTGAAGTAACCACTTTCATTTTGTGCTTCAAGCTGCAGTCACTCCCTGAGTTATGAACTTGTCCCAGGGTCCTTGGTGATCCTTAAAGGCGTCAGTGGGGTGAGTTTGGTGATGAACAGACAGAGCAGGGGAGGCTGCAGGGGGAAGCCCTGAAGGTGTGGCAGGTACCAGACTGGGTGTAAGGAGGAAGGACCAAGCCCTCAGCCAAAGACCCCCATACAGCTACTGCTGGCTCCCTACATCCCCTGTTTAGAGTCCAGGGCTCTGGATGGAAAAATCTAAATCCTCCTGCAGGAGGAAGAGCCCTCAGAGTCTTACTTTTCAGCTGACACCAAAATCTTGTAAAAGAACTTATAACTTGGTACTTAGTCCATGTTTGGTTTAGAAGTAACATCCATTGTATCAGAACAATATTCTAAGATCCATCTAATGATTTACCTATTCATTTCTGCTCTTCCAGCTGAGTAGCCCTTTTCCCACCATGCAGTCAGAATTGTCATGGCTTTTAGAAAATAAACCTTGAAAAACAAATTGTACATGGTAACAGCTATTTGCTGACTTGGCAATTAGCAACTCAACCACACGTAGCCACTTTATAAACAGAAAGGCAGTGGCAGGTTGGGCAAACAGCAGAGTCTTGGGCAAACACTGGAGGAGCTACCCAACAACCTCATGTTACATTCTGTACCTCTCTGGGAAGTTGCCTTACTTTTGCAGGTCTGCGACAGACACATGTATCTCTGTCAATGCAATGTAAAAAATAGGCTTTTTGGTCAGTTCTGATTTCTGCAGGGACTTTTCAAATTACAGTTTTATGAAGGAATGGAAGCCCTGGCCCCATGCAGTTCCTCTGCTGTGGATGCACCAAGAGATGACCCACCAAAAGAACAGCATTTTTTTAATCCCAGAGTAATTAGCCACATGTTAGAGTACCTTACATACATCTCTGACCCTGCTGGGAAGGACCGAACCACAATATTGAAGTACAGCTTTGCTGAAGAGTGATTTTACCTCCACCACCCTACCATGAATTTCTTTGCAATTACATCCAAAGCACTTGGCTTTTCCCTTTGAAAAGAGGCTGAACTACACTATCAGTTGATTAGGAAACAACTGAAGTTTCCAGACTTGAAATCGTGTTCAAGGTACTCGATAGGCAGCAAGTTTAAGTTAATAAGTACCCTGAGGGCAGGGCACAAGGAACAGCATTTCCAGTGGTGTTCAAAACCCAAATCACAAACCTTTTTCACTCGTTCTTCACGAACCCAATACGTGGCTCCACGTAATCTGTTATTTCCCAGCCAATTAGTGATTAAAATGTAACAGTGAGCTAGACAAGAAATGAGTTACTACTATCAATAACCAGCTCTGCCACAAGAGGCAAATATTTCATGTAACACTGACTGACCCCAGGCAGAGTATGGGTGCAGAACTGCCAACCAAGCAGGGAAGAACTCACAGCTACAGAACAACCCTCATTTTAACAACCTGACCATTCCCAGTCCCAGGCAGAGCAGCTGCTAATCTAAACCAGGAGCTCGCAAAAACCTCCCTGGGACCGATCCAGTCATATTTAGGAACACTAGTGGATATATAGAAGTTTGTTCTGTGTAAGTTGTATAGAAAGCTGAGAAATAGCACAGGGTCTTCTGTCAGGCACAACAGGATGTGTCTCACCCATTTTCAAGTCCTGCATCTTTGCTGTGCAAAGGAGAGGATGCTTCCCAGTCTTGGGACACAGGTGATCTTACCTCTTGTACTTAACTCAGCATGACTTTGAGGCTGCTGGAGTCATCATTTGGTCTTTGCTAGGCATTAATTGTGAACCTCACAGACACTGCTTAACCCCGTGTTTATTTCTATTGTGATTTAAACAACAGAAACTGAACTTACTTTGCTCTGGGTTGATGTACTAATCCTGGGATCTCTTTATTAGATTTAAGTCTCGCGTTTGAACTGGCACTTTTTTCCTGAAACACACAAAAAGCACACAACAGAGATAGCATCAGTATTTATTAAGCACAGAAAGGGTGACAGGCATTTTTCATCAGGGTGTCACACTCGGCTGGGTCCAGACTCTTCTGCCTGCACAACCAAATGAGAAAAGCTGGGCAAAAATGAAATTAAAGGTAACACAAGAGATGAAATGATCCCAGGTGGGCAATTTTTAAATGCCCTGGGCTTGGTGGCATGTGGAATTGCCTCTGGGTCACTGGGTGAAATCCAGGCATCAAACTCCATGCTGGCCCATAACTCTCCAGAGGCCCACGGCAAATGGGGGGTGCTCATATAAATCAGTAACAACACCAGCTTCCACCTTCACCAGAGCAAGGCAAAGCACTAGGAAGGCAGTCCCAGAGTCACCCAGCACCCACACGCTGGTTCAGAACAGAGGGGGAAACATCAGCATTGAGGAGCTGTCTGCAGGAGGAAGCACATGTCAAATGTGCTGGTGAAGAGCAGCAACGGCAGACATGACCTGCTCAGCAACAAAATTGGGCACAAGGGGCCCAAGGAAGCAAACCAGCTCTGGAGATAGCAAAAATAAGTATGTGGGACTGCTGGAAAGAGCCCAGAGGAGGCCCCAGAGCTGCTCCCAGGGCTGGAGTCCCTCTACACTGGAGCCAGCCTGGGAGAGCTGGGGGTGTTCACCTGGAGATGCCTCCGGGAAGACCTCAGAGCCCCTTCCAGGGCCTAAAGGGGCTCCAGGAGAGCTGGAGAGGGACTTGGGACAAGGGGGCTTCCCACTGCCTGAGGACAGATGGGACCCTGGGAAGGAATCGTTCCATGTGAAGGTGCTGAGGGCCTGGCACAGGGTGCCCAGAGAAGCTGTGGCTGCCCCTGGATCCCTGGAAGTGTCCAAGGCCAGGCTGGACAGGGCTTGGAGCAGCCTGGGCTAGTGGAGGCTGTCCCGGCCCATGGCAGGGGGTGGCACTGGATGGGCTTTAAGGTTCCTTCCAAGACAAACCAGTCTGTGTTTATAGACAAGAACACAACTCTCTCCTTTGCAGAGGACCAGAACCATTAAAAACATCTTTAAAAAGCCCTGGGAGGGGAGAGTTGAGAGCCATCACTGCTTGGTAACACCTCGTCATCATGCCACGAGCTTCTGTAACCCCAAACTTAGTGCACACACACATCTATTATCTCCAAAATCCTTCAAAGGGATACAGCCCCTTCCAGACCTTCCGAGAGCCATGTGTTAGGGAAAGCTGCTGGTGCAGATGGGAGAGGTCTGAGTCAAATCATAGAGCTCACCCACCCCACAAATCCCTCTGTATTTCTTTAGGCATGTCACACCCATGGCAATTCAAGAAACATAAACCCAAAAATCAGTGTTTTTGTGGGTGATTTTGGTGGTTTTATTTAGCCTTATTTAGTCTTTGAATGTCTGAACCACACAAGATTTTGGAGAGGGCTACTAAATCACTTAATTAAAAAAAAGAGGCTGTCTAGCAGTTAATATTTTAATGAATAATTCTACAAGGGCTGTAAATATCAACTGCCTCAGCATATTTAACACTGTTTAATGCATATCTTCTAATCCTCCTAGCCAGGGAACAGTGCCTTGCATGAAAATAGCAGTGAGAGAGAAACAAGCCCTTCTTCCAAGCCTTAAAAAGGGTGTCTGTGTTTGTTATACCCCACCAGCCACTGCCTGCCCAGGATCCCGTGATATCACGCCAGAGCAGCAGAACAAAAGGCAAAAACACTTTTTTCCAAGCATCTTCTAATTTTAACAGTGCTAGGAGGGTGTGACATGTACATGTTGTGTGTGATGAACACGTGTACACAGACACACAACCAATGAGCTCATGTCTGACTCACATGGCTGTCAAAGCAAAACAAAAAGAGAGGGATGGGTCTCATGGAGAAGATATTCATGGAGAAGACACCAAAGCCATAAGTCCACTAAACCCCAGCCTCCTGCACCAGGTGAGCCTTTTTCCTCAGATCTACTCCATGGCACTGGAAGGGGAAGGGAAGACTCCAATCTACAGCTCTGGTGCTGGGAGCTGTGATAAATCAAGGCAGCACAAACTCAGCTTTCCACACCTCTGCTCGTGATTTGTGTCAGTGCAGCTCTATCAGGAGCTGGAATCAGCCCAAATCCCAGCCTAAGGAACTTCTGGCACTTAGGAACAAATAGAAAGACACAAGAAAAGTATAATTTGCCTTCTCACTGTGGGTCCCAGAGCAATATTCAGAATATTAAGTGACACACATGGGAAAAGAGAAATAAAATGCCTGTTTAGTTGACTTCAAGATTCCAGAGTTTACTCTTTCTCTCCTATTGCTCCTGATAATTACCACACCTCAGTTATCTATTACAATTCTCCTATTTAAGCAAAGAGTATGTTACCTTCTCCATCTGTTGCTCAGCGGGAACAGACAGAAAAGGAAGAGTTAAGAGAAAAATAAAACCCAATCAGGTATCAAATTGGCTCACTGCTTTGTTTATAACTCTTATTTATGGCAGTGATATTTTACTGCACTGATTGAAATATTGGCTTGGATAAAAATAGGTATTCAAAAATAATTCTTCCAAATGCAAACAAATAGAATATTTTTTTCCTTATCACTTTGAAGACAAGCTGACTCATCAGAAATTAATGGTTTGGCTTCTAATACTAAACTAACAAAAACACCCTGAAATGCTTTAATGCAGTCAGATTGCTCTTCCAGACTGACTTGACTTTGGCTTAAGGGTCACTTCTTGCAGTCCAACCTCATTTTCTCCTTTATTTAACATTAAATAAGTTACCACGCACCAACAGAACCACAACTGACTTTAGAGACCTAATCTGTTGCAAAACAAAATGAATATGCAGAAGTTTGGTTTTAATCTAGCTCTGCTTGTAAGGATTATTTGAAATAAATGTAGTAAATGCTGCCTCACACCACAGGCTTGAATGGAAATCCCCCAGGATGCTGCACTTGTAGAGCAGCAGTAGCAAAAAAGGAGAATAGTGGACATTTTACTCCACATTATTTTGCAATTAATCATTATTAAGGTAAGGCTGTCATCCAATCAAGGTGATTTCATGTGATAGATTTGTTAATTATTGTTAATTCCTCCATAAAGGATGCAGCATCTCCAGGATTTCAGAGCACTAACAGATGGCAGTGACTCTGCTGCCAGATGCTATTAACACAGCAACAGCCACTACTGCCATTATAATTAAATATCTGTCAACATTTCCCTTGATGCCTCCCCTCTGACAAACCCATTTCTAGAGACATGTGAACTTCATTTGAAGTATTTTGCTTTTCTTCATTAGGCAGCCACAGATGGACTCAGGTAAGCTGCTAACAGTCCTTATAAAATAATATTTCTGATTTATATCAAGATGACACTTTTCTTCAAAGGAGCTGACAGCACCTTTAAACTGCTTTCTAGACCCATGCAATTCATCATTAAAGTCATTTAGGGGAAAAGGAAGCACTTGTTTTCTTTTTAATACCATAAACTATTCTTAAAAAGAATTGCATTTGAAAAGGAGGAACCAAAAGCATCAGTTAGAAACGGACTGAACGATGAGATGTAAAATTTCAGATTGCCAGCCCAGCACTTTTTAACCTCGCTCAGTCACGAGCACCAGCCTCGGGAAATAATATCTCACATGGGCTGTCTGGATCCATCAGGATGAACAAGGGAGAAGCACTGACCTCTGAGATTTTACTTGAGTTTCCTTGCTTTGTATGTACACAAGGGCTCATTTTTTGTGCTATCCTTTGGCAGGAAGAGAACCTCTCTTTTTTTCCCTATCTACCTGGAAGCAAAACCACCTTAAAGTGTTATTGTGGGTAACTTTATAACAAAGGGGCAAATCAAGCATGGAAAAATATCAGATACTAGTCAAAGGAGATTATTCTTGGATGCAATTTCATCAGAGGAATCACACTACCCCTGCCAGCATGTGTACAGGCATCCAGTCCAGAAAGGTGTCCTGGGCACGGCACTGTTTGCGTACTTTGGGTGGTGCTGACACAGGAGCCCACTCTCCTCCTCTCACTATCCACGCAGGGAATGAGGGATGATGAAAACTACGGACCCATCTGACCATGGGCTTTGGAAGCCAGGCTGGGGAGGAGCTCAGTGTGCACACACCAGGCACCAGGCAGTGCCTCGCAGGATCAGAGACCATCCTGACTTGGAATGGACCCACAAGGACCAACCCCAGGTCCTGCACAGGACAGCCCCAGAACCACACCACGAGCCTGCGTGCTCCAGATGCACATCACCCCCACAATATACACCAGACACTAGAGCCACGGCCTAGCAGTGAATTTAACCTTCACAGCACACAGGCAGGAATGGATTCTTGGGGTGAGAAGACACCTAAGACAGACATTGCCACCCCAGTCCCTTGGCTGTCCTGCTGCCTGGAGCACCTTGGTTCTCACAGAGAGGAGTTGAAAATATGGCTGTTATGTGCATTTGGGTGAAGCTCGAGGTCACATTTTGTAATAAAAACCTTGTCTTAAATGGAATGTTTTAATAAATACTCCTGCTGTGTCAGCTCAGTATCTCCTCAGCCCAGCATGAAGGAGTTGCCCAAGATGCCCCACCCCTTGTCAGTATCTCCATCCTTGGAGATTTTTAAAAGGTGTCTGGACTTATCCCAGGGCAGGAGGTTCTAGATAGCCCTGCTTGAGTCACGGGGCTGGACCAGATGACATCCAGAGTTCTCTTCCAACCTCATCCAGCCTTTAGCTCTGTGATAAAGTATAATCAGACCCTGGAAAAAAACCCACTTTTGAGTAGGTTTGTTGAGTTTTATCCCCAAGCAGCAGTGGGAGAGACTGAAGCCATTCAGGCATGCAAAGGGAAGGCAGCAGCAGACACAGTGCCTGGCATTTATTTTGGAAAAAAATCCGATTCTGCAAACCCAGCCAGCATCACACAGTGAGTCTGCACTGACGCAGGGAGTGTAACCCAAGCCTGGCAGGGAAAAAATCCTGTGCTTTCATCAGGGATCCAAAATGTGTTCCAGAGGGCAGACCTCATACCGAAACCAGCCACTTAATGGAGCTCCTCCTTCCCAGGGAAATTACTGGGAAATTCTGCTGTAGCAACTCCAGCCTCTGGAATGCAATATGGAAGAGCAGGATTCGTAGAGAGAGAAAAAAAAATTCAAAATGGGATAAAAACAGGTAAAAAAAGAGAAATGTGTAAATCCTGAGCAGCTTTCTGCAGCCCACCAAAAGGCCTCCATTGCTGTAACCTGAGAAATTCGGGAGTGCTGCTTTCAGTGTTTATTTACGCATAGGGGCACACACAGTGGTGCAGTACCACATTTGTAGTTCTTTTTAAATGCTTTGAGATGTTAAAAACTATGAAGGGATTATTTTCAGAAGAACATCTAACATGCCCTTCACACTCAACTCAAGCTGCAGGAGCTCAAAAATCAGAAAAATCCAGCTGAAAGTATAGAGTCGGGGGAAAAAAAAGAAGGAAAAATAAAGGAAGAGGAAGGGGAAAAGCTCCCTCTGGAGTGAGTTGCAGGACTTCTCCTGCAGTACCTAAATATAGTTCACCCTCAGCCCAAGTCAGTGGCCTTTCAGCTTTGATGGAGGACATCACTGAAGAGCAAGGGGGGAAAAAAGGAGGCCAATTCCCACCACTGAAAGGTTTTCACAGAGCATATATTTACTAAGGCTAATGGCTACAACTTTCTAAATATCCTCATCATCTTTTCGCCCAGTCACTATTAGAAAGTCTGGACTAACCAGTTACAGTAATTCCAATTAATTCTGTCGAGTAGCCAAACACCAGGGTTTTGTGTGAAAAGCAGACATGGGAGCAGCTGGCCTGATGACAGGAAATCAAGGAAGGTAAACGGATGAAATAACAAATAAGGCACATAAATGATAAATAAGTACTACCAATAAATCCTGCAGGGAAACTCCTCCCTGCACCTTGTCATCCTGCTCCCTTTCAGAGCTCTGAGCTTTTATCACTCCACATGTGGGAATCCTTGTGGTTCTTTATAGTTTGGGACACTAAGGCTCAGAAAAATAAAATCTGGATTTCTATCTCAAAGTTCCTTTCTGCAAACAGACTGATAAACCTCAAGGTGTCCCCAACAGAAAACGAGAGCTGTGATCACTGGTGAAATGCCTCTGCTGTAAAATACAAGGATTACGCTGCCCTGACAATCAGGGTTTTCTGGTTCCTTCAGCCTCCGTGGCACTCCAAAAAGTCAGCCAGGATAAGAAAATGAGCACAGCAGAGACAAATAAAGCCAGAACACCTGTCTCCAAAGGTGCATGAAGTTTCAGGTCAAATGGGGAATTACCTTGCTCCTGCAGCGGGAGCGCTGCCCATCCGTGTAATAAACCCAGAGAACAAGGGCAGGAAGCAGAGGAAGGGACATGTCTGCAGGAGTGCCAGCAGGATGGGATTTGCAAAATGAAGATGAGGAACATCCCCTCTATAAACAACTTGGCAGGAGGCTGAAAACTGTCCCTCACAGATGTATGCCCCAGAAATCTAGGTGGCAAGGTGCCTTTGAGCATGAAGAACAGTTGTTTACATCAAAAGATATCCAAAATACTGCAAATAAAATGCTATGGGCAGAAAGGCAACCTGCTCTCCAGCTCTCATTAATACACCCAATCTTCAATGGCTTTGGTACATCAAAGTGGTTGAAACTTTCATCTAGCAAATAAAAAATAGATGGAAAAAAGTTAAAAACTCCATTACTCATGCCTTGGAAGACTAGGCTGACTCTTAGGAAACTTCAGAGGCTACTTGGCAACAAAAGGCGCAACTAACCTTACACTTTTGCAGGTATGTTGCTCTTCTGGATTGTAGAGCCACCCTACATAACAAAACCTGGCTCAAAAAAATATTTTTCTGCTTATTAAGCCTGTGTTATCAACTATTCTGTCTCTCTTGCTCATCCAGCTTTTACAAAAATACAGTTATTTATAGTAAATGTAGATATTACTCACGCTCCCAATTCTTCATGAGTGTCTCCTGAAGGCAGTTTTCCACCAAGTGCAGTAACACAGAAAGAGCTGGCATTGAGCATGAAACAACAGGACTGGGTGAAGTCTGTGAAACATTTACAGCCAGGGACAAACAGGGTGAGGTGAGAGGGAGTCAGGGAGTGATGGTACTCCTGCTCCACAAAGGCACCTTGCTGGAATGGTAGGAGGGTTATAGTGACCACAGTTTTGCAGAGCTTTTTACTGGGATGGTTTTACGCCCTTCAAACATATATGAGAGAACACAGCTAGAGAAGGAGGTGTGCGCTGTTTGAATCGCTGGGCCTAGATTTTCATCCGCTGTAGTGATTTCTTAAGCTGCTTTTCTAGTGCAAAAATTGGCCTTTTACAGCCTGGTTTTGGAACATGCTCTACTCTAACCCTTTGTAAAATCAGTTCCCTGAGAGATGCCTTCACATGCAAGCAAAGCCTCCTGAGATCTTCCTGTGTTGTCAAAACTAACCACGACTGACGCTGCCCATGTGCACAGATCCTCCCTCACTGCCTTAATACAACGTCTGGGGTTACAATCAGGATAGGCTCATGGAAATGATGGTGACCACCAAACAGCCACTTTGAGGAGGTGTTAAAAATAGCAGTTGGTTCCCCCCAACCACAAACAACAACACAGTGATGGTGCTTCCTCTTGCAGAGCCTGGAGTTAAGCTGGTCACTGGCTTTGATCTGTCAACTGCAGGTTTGGGCAGACTATGCTTATTACATTTTTCTTATTACATCCAAGCAGCTCCATAAAGTGCACTGACATCCTCCTAGATGTCAGGATAATGACAGTGTCCCATTATCCAGGTCTTAACGGGGATACACGTAAAATGGAGCAGCTCTGCTGTGAGGGAAGGCTGAGAGAACTGGGATTGTTCAGCTTGCAGAAGAGAAGCTTCAGGGTGACCTAGTTGTGGCCTTCCAGTGTCTGAAAGAACCGACAGAAAACGTGGAGAGAGACTGTTTACAAGGGATGGACGGACAGGACAAGGGGAATTGGCTTCCCACTGCCAGAGGGCAGGGATAGATGGGCTATTGGGAAGGATTGAGGGTGGGGAAGCCCTGGCACAGGGTGCCCAGAGAAGCTGTGGCTGCCCCTGGGTGCCTGGAAGTGTCCAAGGCCAGGCTGGATGGGGCTTGGAGCACCCTGGTCTGGTGGAAGGTGTCCCTGCCCATGGCAGCGGGTGGGATGAGATGAGCTTTAAGGTTCCTTCAACCTAAATCACTCTATGATTCTATGAAGATACTTTTCCCCCTCTTGTTTGAACCTGGAATTTACAAAGGATGGAACAAGGGAAAACAGTAAAGACAAAGTCCTTCTGGGTTTGCTGCTTTCAATTAAGAGGAAAGCCCAAACTATTGAGAAGACGAGGTGCAAATGAAAAGATACTGTTAAGCCATACGTAAGCAGAGCGAAATGGCAGCAAGAAATTATGAATGAGGTAGCCCTGAGAAGTGAGATAATAGAAAACCAAGAGTGGTGCTACTCAGCAATACAAATACATTCGCTTCAGGAAGGGTTTGTGTGCTCCAAACCAGCAAGAATTCCCTACAATAAGCTCTCGTTCTACCAGCACTGTCCAAGGCTCTAATTTTGAGATTTTCAGTAATTGCAATTATGTAAATGCCATTGCTGGAACATATTTTCAATGTCTGTATTTTGCTCCTCTCAACGTCTGTTTTATTTGCATTAATTCTCAAATTTGCACCAGGCATAAGATTTAAGACCCAAGAGAATGAAGTAACAGCTCTTGCTACATGGCACATTTCAGCTTGCATGGGTAAAACGTGCATTTTAAAGGGCATAATAGTTGGAATATTATCAAGTATCACATAGGTACTATGACACATACGAGAAGCATTAGGGCTGCAGGAGAAGCCTTACATCTGATCTGTGTATTTTGTACCATTCTTCTCCTTGTTTTGGTTAGCAGTTACTTTTGAATAGCAGAAAGAATTATTATTGTTTCACACAGACTGTAGTGGCCTGCTCACTTACTGAATTTCCAATCCTCAGCTGTATAAGCATGGATTTTGGCTGGATTCTCCCAACATATTTATCTGAGAGTAATACTGAGAAGAGAAACCATATACATCAGAATGAAAGACAATCACAAACAGTTTAAAAATTTTATAAGCCATTTAAATCAGTAATGGAGGCTGAGTTTTAAGTGTTTATCTCCTCTAAGTTTCCTTGGAAGAAGAGCAGAAAAATAAATGTAACTCCTAACTGCTGGCAAAATGAGGCACCAATATACTCCAATGAGGATGTACTAATATAGCTCTGATGCTCAGGGTGGTGCAGATTAGAAGATATCCAAACCAATACTGGGAGAAGAACTAGCCTAAAATTCAGTTACAGGCCTGGAAATACTCAAGTCCAACATTTAGGACCTTAACGGTTGGATTCAATGAGCTTAGAGGTCTTTTCAATTAACAATTCTATGGTTCTATCAGCCTAAGATGACCAATATTTCAGAGTCCCAAAATAACTGTATGCCTGTTATGGCCCTTAATATCCACTCTGATTTTCCATCCTCTCATCTTCTGCATCCCCTCTTCCCAAAAAACCACTCCTAGTAGGTGGGAGAGGACATGGAAAAGACTCAAAGGCTCTGCCCTCCTTTTCCAGAAGGCAGCAAATCTTTCTTCCAGGAAAGGGTCAGAGCTAGGCGGGGGTGGCTGCGTGCATCAGTCCCAGCAGTGCACAGCCAGGGCTGGGATACGGTGTCAGCTCCCTCATGAGCAACTGGCCGCGGAAAAGGAGATACCATGCTGTGCAAGAACAGACAAGCAGGCATGGATCCGTCGTTCACCCACAAAATTTCAATGTCTCCTTGATCAGAACATGAAATAAGTGTTGTGAAACCCCACAAGATCAGTCTCTTGAGATCTCCACCTGGTATCAACCTCACAAAAGGAAGATATTTCAAAATACCACCCAATTGCACCACCCCAGGGCATGAACCCAAACCACTTCAACCAATTTCCGTCTAACCTGTTCTCCAAACTCCTATCCCGCAGGTTTTCCCAACAGACTTTCATTTTGCCACTTCCCTGAAAGTTCAAACATTTATCCTACTACCCAGCTTTAATCCTTGCCCAATGCCTTCCTGCCTCTCTCAGGAGTCATGGAGAAAAAATTATTGTCATGCCTTTTAAAGCAACCTTTTCGGTATCGGGTGACTTGTTTCCTTCTGTATTTTTAGGCTAACCAAATCAATTCCTTCCATCTTCCATCACAGCTTACGTTTGCTAAGCGTCCTATTCTTGTCACGCCCCTCAGGCTCTTCCCCATCTGCCCACATCTTTCCATCCGAGCACATCTCCAATTTCGGCCACAGTATTTAAAGCCCCTCTGAAGTCAGGATGGATCACATGCATTACCATATATTTTTTTTTTTATTTCTGTTTTTAATTCATTACCTCAAACAAGTGAGGTTGACCTACCACAGATACTGGGTGCACCTGTAAATTACGCATTCACACTCAAAAAAACATGAGATAAAAGAATGTTGAAAGAGAAATTAGCTAAGCCCATCTTCTCTAATGGCTACAAAACATTTCTGGTACAGTGCTCAAGATCTCTCTCAAGCCAAAAACATTGGTGGGGATGGTCTGCTTCCTGCTTCAATGCTTGAAATATTAAACAAAACAATTTGGTGCTAACAGAAATATCAGAAAGTAAAAAATCCACACGTTCTATGACTCACAGTCCATCAGGTCTTCTTAAAATTAACCAAAAAAACATGCAACAAGCAAAATAGGTGCTCTTTAATCATTTCAATTTTGCCATCTAATCAAAACTGTCTTCCAAGTTTTTAAGTTGAATTCCAGCCATTTGCAGACACCAAGTTTTAACGCAATCTCTATTTTCTTTTCAAGTGAGGTGAGTGAAAAGATAAGCACCTCTAAAATTTAACAGGGTTGTCCCATCACAGGAATGTTTAAAAATGATGAAGCAGAATGTCCCAAATATGAAAGCTCTCTGCCTGAGTTAGAAGTGCACTCCAAGGCATGGTCACAGGCATAGTACTTACAACGAGGAGAAAACTAAAGTTCAGTATAGAGATACGGCCTCATTTTTCACTGCAGTGTTGTACTATTAGCATTCAATTACTTCCTACACTTAATTAACTCCTTGTTGAATCTTAATGTGATAGTGAGAACTTTAATTCAAACCATATACCATGTCAATGCTATGATCCTAACAGCAAAAATAGATTTTATTTAAGTCACCCAAGCCCCATAATCCCTCTGCCTTTTTATATCACTGTGAGCCATATAAGCACAGCAGCTGCATCAGGACTGAAGAATCTTCCCTGATTGCCATTAAAAACACTAACAAATAAAATCTATTTTGAAATCAAAATCAGTTGGCTGTGATTAATAGTTCTCAATTGTTCATCTCTCTGCAAACTGAAGAGCAGCAGAGATGGTGATCAAGGCTCTCTGGAGATCCTGTACCTACATTCCAGACCCGGTCAGATCATTCATTGTGACAAAACTCACCTTTTGAACAACCCACAGCTGAGACCCGTGATACAAATCCTTCCCTTGGCCTTTCTCTGCCTCACACTTCATAAACTCTTAAAACCAGACTAGAGACCTACCAAACCCAGAACATCAAGACCCAGCAAGGAGCACACTTGACCTTCCAGTGGGCTCCTCAAATCTATCAGAAACACCAACAAACAGATCGTATACCTTCACAAAGAAAACTGGAAACATCACACTTGGCACTTAGCAGCCAAATCTAACAATCTGACAAACCCGAACTTCCCAACCTGAAGGACTGCAAAAGCAGTTTTGAAACAAACTGAGGCACGAAATGTGTGTCAGGATCATGTGTTTTCCCCACCAGTGAAATGCAGAACTGCTCTAATTCCATGACTCCTCACGAAGAACACAGCCTTCCACATCACCGAGGCTTTGGGATGTGATGGAGTACGTCCATAACAAGACATATGCCTACATTCACTGTTAACAGTTTTCCTGAAGTAAACTTCAACCTGGGCACACTTTGATCCTGGATCTGCAAAGCACTTAAAGGCCCATTTCATGTCACAGAGGTGCCTAAATCCCCTACAGGTCAATGGTCCCTACAGGCCCATTCACTGCTCTCCTGAATCATGGCCTGCAGAACTCTTGCAGCATGTGCTGAAGACTTATCTTGCAGTTATTAAACATGATGATAACAAGAATGACTCCATGCTGGAAGGATTCTGTTTAGAACAGCTGGGTAAGGCCTGCAGGGAGGGAAAGCCAAGCGGGAAGATGGGCAAACGACCCACCACAGGGACAGCATCCTGTGTTATTAGCAAAATTGCTGAAATAACCTTCAGCAGAGAAAGGAAGGGTGAACAGCAGATGGGGATCACAAGATGAGGGCACATTTTATGATGTTTAAACTTCACTTAAACAACAGCGATCATCTGAGTGTAATGAGCAGAAGGAAATATGTTCCTTTCAGCCAAGGCTCCTGTACTCCTTTCTTCTAAATGAAGAGTCAGACACGGCCTAAACTTATAGCTATAAACGAGCAGGTGGTAACACTGCACGATCCTAATTAAGTTCTAGGATCATTAAAGCCTTTCTGTTACTATGCACAGGGCTTGCTGCTTCGCCTCAGCCATCACAAGGCCTTGCCATGCGCTGCTCACCCGAGTTCCTGCCTCAAACCTGAGCTCCTGTGCCCATGGACTCTCTTCTCCAGCCCTCCCATGGACTTTCCTGCTGCATGGCAGCACCAAGTGAGCAATCTGTGATCACCCAGCCCCAGACTGAGATGGTTCTCAGCTCTCTCCCCATCCCCTCACTTCTGAGAGGGCACATCAAGCGGCTCACTCCGCAGCTGGGGTGCGGGGAACGCCCAGGATGTTGTCAAGGCTTATCTGGGAAGACAAATGCTTAGATGATTAGGTAGTCTGTTCATAATCCTCAAATTCAGAGTTAGTTTAAGCCCCAAATTCCTGGGACTTAAAATCACTTTCAATTAATATTAATATTAGGCACGTTGGGCCCTGGGGAAACCGCACAGCCACCACCATGGACACTCAGCACATGCTCTCCTGAACTGACCAGAAACTCTGGCCAACATTAATAACACAATACGTGTTCTGAGAATATTTTTCAATATCTAAAGGTATTTATTTTCCTCTCAGCAGGTCCTTCTCTCATTAAGAGTGCAACTTCACAGTCAATTTGGAATCATGGAGTGGTTTGGGCTTAAGGGACCTTAAAGCTCATTCCATCCCACCCCCTGCTATGGGCAAGGACACCTTCCACTAGTCCAGGCTGCTCCATGCCCTATCCAACCTGATCTTGGACACTTCCAGTGGTGGGGCAGCCACAATTCATGGCCATTTGACTCAGGTCTGACACTAAACAAAGAAGACTGCAGAGGAGAAACCACAGATATATCAGGAATAAGTCCTTCATCCCAAACATTCAATAAACTGGACTTCCCAAATGAATTAGGGAAACAAATTTTGCAGCATAATTATCTTGCTGAAAGACAAAAGGCTCTCTCAAAGTGTTGTTTAAAATTAACATTGAAGTATTGATTTAAACACTGTAGAGTTGCTATTTATCACAAAAAACAGAGTACAGTGAATAATTTCGAGACAAGAAAAATAATATAATAACTAGTAATATGATTTAATTCTACATGCAGTACACTCTGCTTCTTGTTATATTTGGTCTCAGCTACCAGCCTACTAGAAAAGCCAGCCAAGAATTCTTCAAGCCCTGCCAGAGCTACAGATACTGGCCAGAAATATTTGTCATATCACAGATCAGTTTCCAAAAAGTAAGATGCTGGACTTTTACAGCCAGAAAAATACAAAGCGCAAAGGACAATAAAAAATGAACTTATTTAATATTGTTGGAATGCATCAGATCAAATGAAGCCAAGCACTCTTAATCCTGTAGGACTGCAGCATGACAAATACACTTCATTTAGATACTCAGCCCCTGTGAGTCAAACCAGTCTGGAAGATTCAGCCTCACAACTGCTGGATGTTACTCAATTAGCGTGAGGCAATGACTTCCAGCCCTCAGCAACCAAGGCAGCCTCCTCCTCTGGAGAGCCAGACAGCTTTACCTTGGATTAAATTGATCAATTTTTCCACTGTGTGCATAGAACAGCATGGTCAGGCAATTAAGAGTTCACTGGCCATACTATTAATGGGCTTTGCTAATTTTTTCAAAGCACTCATAAAATACAAAACATGGTGTCTTATAATGAGGTGTAATTGCAGCAGCAGCTTCTGCAACACGCGTATCTCCAAGGAAATGTTTGACACAAACATGCCATTAAGAAGTTTGGGCTTTATATTTCTTTACTCGAGGGTACAGTATCCTCAGCCACAGGCAGTCCCATTCACGCCAGCCCACCTGTTGCAGTAAGCCCTGCTCCCAGGAGAAGGACACCAGCTGGAATGAGTAGCTCTCAAGAAAACCTCTTTGCTCTGTAATTCAGAACCCAGACATTCACTAACATTAGTCAAGGTAAATCCCATGCACAAACCTAACAAATTAGGAAGATGTTAGGAACCCTGTTTCCTCATCTCGGATTAGGAAAAAATTAGGAGCAAACTCAAATTCTGCATCTTGGCTCAGTCACAGGTGTGCAGATGCCCAGCCTCCAAGCCAGGATAGCTGCTCTAAGATCCTGTTTTCACCCATCCTACTGAAAAGAAGTAGCAATGCTCAGCTGTCCAACTAGAATATTTACCTATTTAAAGGTAAAAATGCCCTGAAAACTGCCAATGATTGGAATCAGGAAAGTTCTTCAGATGAGTTCACATGTAAATATACTGAAGGTACTGACTCTGAAAGAAATGTAAAGCAAGATTTGTGTACTATTTTAAAGAGGATGAGAAGACCCTTCTCCAAACTCATTTTGACATAATACAATGATGTCAAAAGTTCACTACTTACACATCTGTGCTAATTGGTCAGAGTGGCTGAATCTAAGCTTTGACTAATACCAAAGTGCAAAGCTGGCTGAGAAGAACGTACTTTACAATGGAACATTGTTAAAGTGGAGGAACACACCAAGTAGAATTTTGCTGGTATCTGTCCTGGAGCTGGATTTTCACTGGGGACTGGGATGATGAATAATAATGAATTGGAGACTACAACTGCTTTCCAAAACCACAGAGAGCACCAAGCCAGCAAAGACTCGGTTTTGCAGGATTCAAAGTTACCTTGACAACTTGGAGAGATGTCCTGAAAAGGTCAGGAAATCACTTCAACAAGGCCCAAGTCCTAGGTAGTACAGTGGCAGAAATAACCAACAGGATACAATAATACATTGATATATCAGTAATAAAACAACCGACATGGACGCACTAGCTTATGCAGTAGCTCTGCTGGACAGGATCTGGAAGCTTACTGGACACCAGCCATCAGCATCCCGCCCCTGCAACAAAGCCAGGCCTCGTCCTGATGCATTTAGAAGCTGGGATGGCTGCAGAATGTGTGACTTGGCTACAGGCACCAGGAAGGTCTCAAAGAACAAGACTGATGACAACGCCACATGAAGTGGAGAAAATACTGCAGGAACTAGAGCTCCTCAGCCTCCGAGGTGACAGCAGTGAGACACAATGTTCTCCTGCTCTCCATACCTACAAGCATCCCAAGGACCACGAGGATGTGCAAATGGACCAGTAACGTGGGGGCCTGGATGGCAACGTGTTTAACTAACAGTCTGATGGCAGCACTCCAGTCCTTGCACTGTCTCCTTCACAATCCCAGCATGCCTTCCCTTCTCTGTCAATCCTATTTCAGCTCTCAATCCTTTTCCTAGTCCACTCCCACAACTTCCTAGTCCACTCTGACAACTTCTTTATTCCTGTTAGGCAATGAGCTTGAGGCAAGAGCAGAATAATTATCTGGTATCTCCCACCCCAGTGTTAAGTTCCTCTAAACTCAATTAATCACGAAGAACCGCTGGCAGCTCCCTATTTGCCAGCAAGATACACCAAAGTCATAAGTGATTTCACATTCTGCTTCTGAAGACAAGCTATTAAATTCACATACTGTACTACTTTAATGAAGAATAGTTAATTAAGCTGTTCCCCTGATATGAATTTTTATCATTCTGCACCAGCCATACATCACTTTACTAGGACTCAGACCGGGGCCATGATGCATGTTTGCAATCTGTCTTTCCAAATTAATCTGTCACTACTTGTAAACTTAAAGTGGATCCAATACATTTTGTCTCAAAGGTAACTGGGCTGAGTTTCGGGACACTGAGGACTGGAGGGGGAGTGATGCTGGAGCACGACTTCATAAAAGGGTTTCAATGAATTACAAATCACCCACCATGACACAAAACACTTTGTTAATATTTTAGTCTGTTTGCCTCATTTTATTTCCTTAAGTGAACTCAGCTCCATGCTCTATGCCACCACCATAAAATCAATTCAACAACTTATATTTTCATAGTAATCATCAGCATCCATAATGCAGGAGTCATAAGTGCAGCCCATAAAGCAAGGGAGATGTGAAGTGTGAGGTTATTAAAAACATTAACCTATTATATGAACCTAAGTCTAAATTTATTACAAGCAAAACACCCCCCCTCAACAATTTTCTGTTCCCAGAGCTTAAGGACAGGCTAACGCAATGCTCTTCTAGAAAAAAAGACTTTAAACACAGCAGCCAAGGGGCCAGATTTGGATCTCTTTAAAGTACCCACAGAAGGAGGATAGCAAAAAAAAGACATCACAATTTGGCTATGTGACTTAATCATAAGAAAACAGGTTTATGAAGTAAAAAAGTGAAGAAAATGAAAACTTGGACAAGTTTTTCAAACATTAACTGGGAATACTCTGTTATTATGCTGTGAGAATCAGGTGGAACTTACCCCCAGGAAAATAAGGAACATAGAGAAGATGTGTCATCCCATTTAGCCTTTTGCGAATCTATGCCATCAAGTCAAGCCAAGCCTTCCGTAATCCTATCCAGTCACCTTTATTTAGGTTTTCTAAAAGGCAAACTGATGAGATTGATGTGAACTGGCTCTTTTCACACCTCACAATTTTACAGACTTTTTAAGGCAATACAGTCAAAGGAGGTGGTTTAACATAGGACTACTGGATCCCCAGCTCCATCAAGAACCCACTGAGCTGGCCCTGGCAAAGCCCCTGTCTATGGAGACAAAAGGGGAAGCACATGAGGGCACTTAGGTCACTTATTTTTTAATGAAGATAAAAAAAACAACTACAGTTTGTTTATTTAAGTGAGAAATCGAGTAGAGCCAGAACAGCTTCCAAAACCCAACCAGGCCCACAGGAATATGCAAGTCCACTCTCTGAGCTCTTGAATCGGCTCTTGGCGCCTGGGCCTTTTATGTGTTTTTCCCACTTAGCAGATTTGTTTAGATACACTCACAAATATGGGTATTTACATAGCATGACAGAATGGTGTATTTAGAGATTTTAAGTAGAGGAACATTCTTTCATGCTCATCATAAAATGAAAGCATGCCAAACTTTAACTAAAGAAACATGTTCTAACACCGAGAAACTTTTATAATTAATCCTCGCCTTAGATCATCTCAGAGAGAGTTATGAGTCTAATTACCGTCAGTTGAGAAATTGCTCATGTTTCTGAAATGGCTGAAACCAGACCCTGGGTAACAGACAATCTGAATCCCTTCCATCCCATGACCAATTTACGGCTAAGCCCTGACTCACTGCATTAAATCCAAAAATATTTCTCGGCATTAGCGACAGCTCATTGTGGGAGGAACAACGGACATGGGCGTGGGGGGAAAAATCCCCTCCAAACTCCACTGCTTTACAGAAGGGATGAAGATAATACATTGCTAAAATAGTCTTTTTTTAATTTTTTTTTATTTTTTTTTTTAAAGAGCACCAGGGCTATTCTTAGAGGAGTTACATGGTGTGCAGGTTGCGGCGAGCGATGGCTTGGCCGATGGCCAACCCCGGATGGGTTTGCTGCGAGGCTGAATGATGCCTTCAGCTCAGGAAGAGATTTCTGCTTGCTTTTTTAAGGAAGAAAAGGAAAAGAGGATGCAGAGAAGTCCATACACAACCAGCTAAGAACGAGCTGTACTCTGGAATGATGTGCCACCGTCTCCTCGCATCTGCCATCACCCAAGCCCTGTTTCAGTGCTGAATGTTTTCCCCAGGAAGGAAATGAGTGTAAACACTTCAGAGGCAGCATTCCCATACAGATGTTAATCTTTGGAAAAGCTGGGCAGGAGGCAGTGACTTAGAGAGCCGGGAGATCTCCAAAAGCAACAAATCCCACAAATATACAAGCTGCTAAACTTACGCATGCAGCCAAGCCCTTATGAAAAAAAATAAGGCACATTTTGACCTTGACTCACTCTTAGACACTATGAAGCAACTTGAAGCTAGTTATTTCAGAGCCCCAGAAGTCACCTGAAAGGGCTGAGACTTCCTATGCCTAGGTGAGGTGATTGCCTGGCTAAGGGAACATGCTCTCCAAGTTTACAAAGAAGTTGCTGATGCCAGAGAAGTTGCCTGACGCCCCATCCCCGGAAGTGTCCCAGTTGGACGGGGCTTGGAGCAACCTGGGCCAGTGCAAGATGTCCCTGCCCATGGCAGGGGGTGGAACTATACAACCCTTAAGGTCCCTTCCCACCCAAACCAGTCTGTGATTCCATGACTCCATGAAAAGGAAAGGGTGATCTGGCAAACCCACTGCATTTCAGCAGAAGTGCCACACTACCAGCATTGCTCCAACCAAATCATCCTCTGGGTTCCATCACACCTGACGGCCAAATCTGTCCCTCCTCTCTCACAGAAGCTTTGTTTCCTTGAAAGGCTAAAGGAAAGGAGGAAACCAAGGGAAACCGGGCAGGCTGATGGCACTCCCTCCCACTCCCACCCAAACTGCCCCTCCACACCATGGAGCCCAACATCCAAATATCCACAGAATCACAGAGTTTGGGTTGGAAGGCACCTTAAAATCCATCTCATTCCACCCCCTGCGAAAGGCAGGGACACCTTCCACTATCTCAGGTTGTTCGAAGCCCAATCCAGCCTGGCCTTGGACACTTCCAGGGATCCAGGAGCAGCCACAGCTTCTCTAGGCAACTCGTGCCAGGGAAGAATTTCTTCCTAATATCCAATCTGATGCTGCTCTCTGGCAGTTTAAGGCCACTCCCCCTCAGTTTTGTCACTCCAGACCCTTGTCCCAGGTCCCTCTCTCTTGCAGGCCCATACTGGGGCAAGAGGACAGCACTGACCCCTCTGTCACATAACTTTCCCCTCACCAGATTGTGCCTTTTTTTTTAACACCCTGGGCTTTGGACACTCCCTGCCAGGTCACTCTCCTGAAGTACGAGGATTTTGGAATAAAAGTACTCATTTGGATGAAATTTTGGGGAAGAATTGGTAATATGTGAGCCCATTCTTGCTGTGTTTGCAAGCAGAGCAGCTGCTTCTGATTCCCAACACTTGCCTTCAGGTGCTACTGCAATACAAACTACATTTAAAGATATACACACACAATTATCGTATGATTACCTTATTAAGAAGCACTGACTTTGTGTTCCCATGCAGAGATTATCTGTTGGCTTGAATTTTTTTTTTTAAAGCTGCCTGTCTTTGATGGCATCCCATGGAAAGATTACATATTAGATAGAGCAGCACATGGTCCACACAGATCAAGTGTGGGAGATGAAAGCAGAGCACCGAGAGCTCTGTTTGAGTTCCAGCACTGCTTCTTCCAGGAGAGCAAGGAACAAACAACTTAAAGCAAAAAAAAAAAGTTTTCTTCCCATTGAGAACAAGCATGAAGCTGCATATTAACTTAGGTCAGTATTACTTTACTCTTTGTAATAGTATCTGTATTACTTTAGTATCTGTATAAACCACTGCTTTCCATTAGAAATTATTAATGAATTATTCAGGAGATTTTTTTAACATACCTACATGTAATTCCAAACTCTGTATGCACAAGAGTCTGAATTATATGCTCAGTTTCTCCAGAATATCAAAGTACTTGCCTTTACTGGCATAAACTTATTTCCATAGGAGTTTTTTTTCTGTCCCTGGCTTTTTCTTACTTAAAAAAAATCCTGAACTCTTGAAGGTTATAATCTTACATTGTTTTCCCTTCTCCCAGTCCAATTTCTTACTCTTCTTTCCACCAGCTGAATTGCAGAAATCCCTTCCAACACACATTTGAGTCTCCCAGCTGTCTGCAGAGCAGCTGGTCTTGGCTATCCACAAAATCAAAGGGAAACAACCGAACTCCAAAAGCTAAATTATAGTGAAAAAACCAGATAAGGCTGAGCCCCTTCCAGCCCTGGTGTAGGAACACACAGTGCAGATGGATGGATACATTCACTGTTTTCCTGGAGGTGGCTGAAGCACTTCTAGTTCACCTGGAGGCAGCCCAGCTCCTTTTTCCTGGGGGGGCTGTACAGCAACACCCTCAAAACACCAGGAATGTTGTCAGTCTCCCCATCCGTGAGTGGAGGTGAGACCCATCCTGCTTTAATCCACCACCAGGGATAAATCCCCCCTCTTGACTCACTCACCTGCTCCCTGAGGGTCCCATGGCTGCACAGCACCCCAGCAGCACAGAGTCCCTGGGCAGGGCACAGGGGAGGGTGCTGTGCCCTTCCCAGCACTACCAGGATGTGCACACAGCTGAGTTCACGCCAGCTCCTTGGGAAATCTGGATTTGCCAAGCCCGTTACCCTGAGCACACAGCAATTAAGGCTAAAGAGCTAAAGGTCATATTAATGCAGCTAATGAGCCTCCCCGGCAGCCGTCTCCAGCTCTCTTTCCCTTTCTCTGGAGAAGACGTCATTAAATCAAGATCTTTCCTGCCCACGTGTGCCCTCACATCCCAAAAAGCCTAAGCCTGGGTAGCCCAGCCCCTGCCCAGACCCCGCATTTCCCTGGAAGAATTAAGAAAAGAAATCCACTCAAAAATGTTCACCACAGTTTCAAGTAATTTTGAGCAAAATACTGTTTTCTCCATGACAAATGTGAAACATTTCCCAACTTTGCTCACATCTAGTGGTGAAGCACAACCAAAATAGGGAGCAAGCAAACACAAAACTCCGGCTGCAGCGGTGGAAATGTTCCTGCTCAAGGATGATGTGAGCACAAAATTGCCAAACAGGTGGAAACCTAATCAAAGCAGTGACTATTGAACCACGAAAGTAACATTTCATGCTCGTTCAGTACAACAGATCTTGTCTACTTGAAGCTTAGTTTAATAACCAATGCTCTTTGCTACTTGTGCTCCTGTGAGTACTCCTCACTCTTGGATCTTCTAGTTCATGTTGCCTGTAAAGGTATTTTTCAACATTTCTTACTAAATAACTAGGATGAACAGGGAAAAAAACCAAGCTAAAAATAATCTAGGTGATGAAGAAAGCCTCATGTGGATTGGATTGTAGAGAAAAATGGCACTTTCAGTGTAAAAAAGGAGACAAAATCCAAGTTATTTCAAAACAATAATGGTACGAAGTGGACTGGGAGCTCCTGATTTTCTAATCCCAGAACAGGAGCAACAGGGCTTTTAAAAAATAGTGGTAAATTCAAAGCTGAAAGCCTTTGTTTGAAAAAGTAAGTTAGAAAATTGTTTGTCAAATAATGACAATTCTGGATTATGTAACATGCTGCTATCGTGTGCTGTTCACAGCAAGAAGAGAAGTTCAGGGCTGCAGAGAGCCCTCTGAGTCTCTTCTCACCTCTCCTTGTGGTGCTTCTGCTCCTTTTTCCCTTTCCTGTCATGTTTTTCCTGTCCTCCTTTACCCCTCCAGCTCTTTCCTGGGATGGCTGCTTAACTCCCACTAACACACGTTCCTCTTTGGGCTCTGGACTGCTTTAAGGTCCCTTCCAACCCAAGTCTTCTAAGATTTTATGATTAAATCCCCAAAACTGGGTGCTGGAGATCTTCACATTTTTTATTTGACCAGCTTCAAGTTCACCTCCTTTAACTGCTCTTCAAACACATTAATTAGGAAAGTTTGCAAAAGAAAACACTTTCTATTGCTGCAGTATAAACAAGTTTCAGCCAAAACACATTGACTGTACAAAGGATCTGCCTGAAACCAGCCGTGAAAGTCACACCTCTCCAAGGGTTTCAGCTCAGTTTTAATACATCAAAATTAATAAATTCATAGAATCACGAAGGTTGGAAAATCCCTCTAAGATCACTAGTCCAACCATTGACCCAGCACTGCCAAGGCCACCACGAATCACCTCTCTAGGCACCACACCTGTACTGGTTTGGGGTCTAAAATGGCACATTCCTCCCCCCCTTTACCAGATACAGTACTGTATTCAGACTAAAACTGAGAGATCTCAAAGGCTGCACGGGGGTAAACCTCTAATGAAGGACCTATGGATGAATTTGTTGTTATCTCCATGCTCTACAACAGTCTGAAATTAGTACCTCACGAGATATGCAAATCCTGGGCCCTACATTTCCTCCACAACCACCTCAACTCAAGGAGTCCCTGAAAAGAAAGTGTGAGCAGACCCACATAATATCTGTAATTAAATGTGAACAGATGCAAGGCTGAACTACTTTGCCACTATCACAAGGAGGTCAGGAGATCACAGCTCACCAGTGATCAGGAGTACTCCAGACTGAGACTCTCAGGCCATAGCAGCTGCCTGGATTTACAGCTTTAGTCTCTATCAGCAACTTCTGATGATTTTAGGTATTTCTGCGTGTTCCGTTCTGCCTGTATCTTGCCTCATCCTCTGTTCCAAAACAGCAGAGCTAATAATTAACACTTACTAGGCAATTGCTGAATAGCAAGCACCAAAACAGCAGATACAGAGAGCTTCTCTTGCTCACAACTTGCAAAATCCTACATCTTTCCTAAAGCTTAAGTTCTGCAAGTGTGGAGACACTCACAGTTCTTTAAAAAAATAGAATAAAAAGAATAAAAGAAAAAAATCTGAATGTTCCCAGTCCTCACAGTCGTGGAAGAAACTCTTAAATCAAGAATGTGCCACCTTGCCACAACTCCTGACTCCTCTGTTTCACCAACAGCTGTGTCCATCCTCCTCAGCAGCATCAGCTTTCCCAGAGAGCAGGGGGGAAATCCCAGGCAGACACTCACCTGTTAAAATGATACAGGCATGGAAACAACCCAACCTGTATGGAAAATAACCTTCTTCTGCAAGTGACAATGGGAATGTCTCTGCAGGTTTTGCAAGAATCCTTTCCACCAACAACTCGGGCTGGTCCTGAACCATGTTCCTGAGAGCTGCCCATCACTGCTACATTTTCTCCACATCAAGCCTGCAATTACATGTTGCTTCTGGACACTGTTATTTTAATACACCTTGAAAGAAATATAATTACATATTTTTAAACTTTCTACTTTAAAACCACATTCATCAAGAGCTTGAAAACTTCTACCTCTTCACAGGGCACTGTGCAGATTTATTCAATAGAGGAGGAAGAAGGAAACAAGGCGTGGTCTGAAGAAATGCACCTGGAGCACAAGGATTTTTGTATGATTTTCTGACTTGCTAAAAATATTTATTAATGGTATTCAGTTATCTTCTAAATTTTCAAAATTAAATACTGGAGGAAAAACAATTACTTCTTCACCAGAACCATTTTAATGGAATCCAGAAGAAAAAAATTATTAATACCCAGCGTAATAATTTACTTTGATGTCTATATAATATGCAGTGACTCGTAAGTGGAATGAGCTAAAACTGTCATAAATTCATTATGAGAAACTATTCTTTGAAGAATATCAATGCAAATTTGAAACTAAATGGGCAATATGGAAATGAGCTAATTGCACGGCATTTAAAATAACTGGCTCCAGTAACAATGTCATTTCTGTGCACTTCTATTTCAGCTGCAAAAAACATTAGAGAGACTGGGTTATGAAAATTGAAATGCTGTAATTACTTAGTACTGATAGTGATAGGGCAGCATTCATTTAGGATCTCAGACTTTGGAGAAAAAAAAATCCTAAGGATGATTGTATAACTCTCATTTCTCTTGAGAAAGGGAACCTCGGACGGCACGCAGTGCAAAATGTGCCAACCCAGGCCCTGTCAACAAAGACTGGAGGAAAATACGTATCCTCTCAGGGGATTTTCTAGTTATCATCTTATAAAAGTAGAATGCAAAATTCCTCTTCGTATCCTACACAGGGTTGGGATGGCCAGGACCTTAAAGCCCATCCAGTGCCACTCCCTGCCATGGGCAGGGACACCTTCCACTATCCCAGCTTGTTCCAAGCCCCATCAAACCTGGCCTTGGACACTTCCAGGGATGGGGTACTAGGCATCCAGAACTATGAAGGTATTTTCCTCCACGGATCTGAAATGCACCTTCCCCAACTGGGGCCCAGCCCCTGCTTTGCCCTCTCTGTCCCAGAGCGGCTCTGCCTGGAGGAAGCCCCACCTTTGCCCTCACAGGTGCCCAGGGCAGGGGGCCAGGGGTGCCCAGCCCACCCACCTCCTTTATCCCAGCATGAACCCTGCCAGCTCGGGCAGAAGGAGCTTGGTATTACATCCCTCCCTCCTTCATCTACTTACTTTTGAATTTTAATCCCTGGCTTCCCTTAACTCGCTGATTTTGTGGCTGCATTTTTGTAGCAGCAGCTTTTGTTTGTGGTTTGTTTCTTCAAGTGGAGGGAGGAGAGTCCAGATGTGGAGCGGCCCCGTGCTGGGGCTGTGAGGAACCTGTGGGACCTGTTCCCACCCAGCTGCCGCGGGCCCTGGGGTTTGGCTGACACAGCATCTGGGCAAAGTGGATGCCTGTCCCTGTGGGAAAATGTGTGGAGGAGCAGGCTGGCTTTGGAGCCCTCCATTCCCTGCTCTCTCTCCCAGCTCTCAGCAGCACAGGAGCAGTATGGATGAATAGCACAGGAACCTCTGCACATTATCCCATCTCCATGCACACCTGGTGATGCTCACTTGGTCCTTTCAGCACTCCTATACTCCAGCAACCAAAGAAAAAAGGCCATCTCAACTTCTTTTTCCCCTCCCACAATGACCCAAGCTGCATTTTGCTGTGTTTTTGTGGGTTTCATCCTGCCTGGATTCCAGCATGAGAACCAACAACATCTCCAAGTATTTCATTAAGCTGAGGCTTTATACATACATATATATGTGTGTATATATATATATACACACACACATATACATATACACACACACTACAGCTATATATACTGGTATCCCATACCTGAAGAGGCTCCAAGAGAGCTGGAGAGGGAATTTGGACAAGGGCCTGGAGTGACAGGACAAGGGGGAATGGCTTCACACTCACAGAGGGCAGGGTTGGATGAGATACTGAGCAGGAACTCCTCTCCCTGTGAGGGTGGTGAGGCCCTGGCACAGGCTGCCCCATCCCTGGAAGTGCCCAAGGCCAGCCTGGACAGCACTTGGAGCAACCTGGGCTAGTGGAAGCTGACCCTGCCCATGGCAGGGGGTGGCACTGGATAAACTTTAAGGTCCTTCCAACCTAAACAAATCTGGGATTCTGAAAGCAGAAGAGAAAATGGAGGGGGGGGGCAATAGGCAGAGAAATTAATAGCCTCTTCTTTATATACAGAAAATATATATCTAGATACCCATCCTTTACAGTGGATAATGAACCAAAAGGGTGAAGTTTTCTCAACACTTGCACTGGAGCTGACCCTGTGCTGCTGGAACAGGGATCCTGGAGAATGTCACACATGGCAAGGAAAGCAAACGAGGGGCCAGCACAGGATTTAACACACCTAAACTCTTCAGGACAGACAAAACCCAGGAAAACCTCTTCTTTCTAAGGGCTTGAAGGCTCTCAGGCATTTCTGGTTTCTTTCCCCTTATAGGCAGAGCATGAGCAAGTTCTATCCTGAAATTGTGTGTTCTGAAACACTGCCATGGCACAATGGTTTAAAATAAATAATTAGGACATTAGAGCCAGAAATCTTAACACTGGAATATGCATTAATACATGCTAACTTCAGTTTTTACAAAGCTCTTCACCAATGTACTGCACCAGTGCTGAGATAAATACGCAGTTATGCATTTAAAACATTGCAATTCAAAGCTTACCTAGCAATAATAAGCAGCACTGGCTTTCAGTATTTTAAAGTACCAAATTAATTATATTTCCATGCTTAAGTTTCCCCTTGTGGTATTTTACATCTGTAAGAAAGGAAAATACAACAAATACTCCCGATAAACTTAGTGGTGGCTTATTTCTTTTTAATTTAGTTTTATTACCACCTAGATGGGGCAGGTTGGTAATAGAATTAAAATGCATTTTCCTATATTGATGTGGAATTCGACATATACCAATCTTTGCACTGCATATCAAAAATATTTACAATTGATGTATCTATAACATGCATTTAACATCTTGTAATATATATATTTAAATATATATA
>WEIT01002540.1:69240-98859 GCA_013389985.1 Dryoscopus gambensis | reverse complement strand
ATCTTCTCTTTCACATACTACATTTTATATCGTTAAGGTGTTTCTTTCTGCATTTTCTGCCAGGCTTTTAATTTCACACACTTCATCTATCAAATATCACTGTCTACTTCAAACATATCAATGCAGAAAATGATAACTGGTGTTGAATACAGAGTCACGGAGGCCGGGGTTTTGCAATTCCAAGTTATGTGGAGCTGGGTGATAAACGGAGAACAGCAGCTGGGCTGAGAAGCTCAAGAGAGACAAAAATTACATTTGCAGGTAAGTGGAGTGGAAATTTGTGGAAATTGGGTAAAACAAAAAGCAAAACATTGTTATTAAAGGTGGAGTGAGAGATAGCAAGAGCAACAGAGAGGCAATTTTCTCCCAGCTCCAGCCAGAATTCATCTCAAGCTCTAACATGCAATTTCACTACAGAGCTCCAGGATGAAACACAGGCTTATATCTAATTGTTTTGGGGGTTTGGATAACAAAGCGTAAAAATCCCAGTAAGTGGCCTTTTCTGCCAGTGCAGCCCAGAAAAGGATGAATAAAAGTTATAAAAACATCCAAAACCTGAACTGCAATAAAAATCAAGATAACCACCCAACAGAAAAGAAATGCAGCCTTAGGAATTTGGTATTTTCAGGGATATCTGTATTATGACAGCCCAGTTCCGAGGAAAATTGATCCAGCTCCTGAAGTTTGCCAAAGGAATGCTAGACTGCAGGAATACCACACACCTTCTCATTTTACCTTTTCAGGCAGTAATATTTTACAGTGGAAAGCCAGGAGTGCTGTGAGAGTATGGAAATAAGGACAATTAAATTTGCCCTATTAAGAGTATTAAAAAGGCTGTTACGTAATTGTACTCTGTATATTAAACATGATGGTGTAGAGCTAAAGAATCCTTTCCAAGCAAAAAGTTAATAGACCTTTATTAATGTGTTATTTATTTTAGTCATACCTGCTTGTAAAATATTAATACTGCCTGAGTTTTGGCATTTTAGCTTTCCAAAGTGACAAATCCATGTGATTAGCCACCATTACCTTTTGCTAATACTTAGGGCCAAAAAAACCCCATCCAGATCTGCTAAGTGGCAAACTCAACACTGGCAAAACTCCCTTTGTTTTGGAGAAGGCTTATCATAAAACCTTCCCCCAAGAAAATGGGGAAATGCAGGAGAGGTTTTGTAGAGCCACTGTGGAGTCATGGGGAGCTGAAGTTTAGTTTTAACACGCAGTGGAGTTCAGCACCACATGTGGCACGTTGGCACTGAGCTGGGCATGGACACAAAGCCAAGGATCCCAATAAACCATCCCAGCCAGCACTTCTGCTTCTGAACTCACAAATAACCATCCCAGCTGCTCATTTACCTGCAGGAATGATAGCACACACATGTCCTTCTATGCACCATGCCACATGAAAATTAGCACCGCTTCCATGTTTCCTTACATGTGTGCATATATATATATATATGCACAAACCAACACTTGTGATTTAAAATCATGTACAATATGTAGTACAAATTACTTCCTTCTTTCACCCATCTACTAGTGCTTCACTGATCTGACACCAAACATCCCTGGTTTAGCTGAGCAGCCCCCAAAGCACATGGTGCAGTGACCATCCTGTGTAACGCCAGCTCTCCAGTGCCTAATCCTGCTACATCCCATTCCCACCCTGCAGGCTACAAGGATGTGGGACTGTCAGCTCAAGTGCAGCGACTGTGGCTTCATTTTGAGGGTGGAGATGCTGAGGAAGGTGTCAGAGGTACCTGGAATGAAACCAGGAGCAGAGAAATCCCAGTGGCAGGTAGAGAACTGGAGAAACAACCTGACTAAAGAAGCGAATCAGGCCTACGGATACAAAGGAATGGCAGGAAAACAAGTTTAGTTTACCTTTTCTTATTTTCCTTTATTCCTCCCATGTCAAAAGCCTACATTTTAATCCAAGGGGGCCTTTGATTCTGCCAGAAAATGTCTTCCCATGGAGCATCCTGTGTTTCCCCTGGCAGACAGCCCTAGCACAGCCAGTCCCGTTGGCACTGCGTCTTAGCAGCATTTCTGCTTTACTGTGCCAGACTTGTTCAAGTTTTGAGCCCTGCTTAAGCCTCAGGTTGAAGCTGAGAAGGTGGTGATTCACTGACAGAGCCTCATCTCTCCCACAGATACCCACATTTCTACCAGCCCTTCTCTGGCTCTTCCTCAAGCAGGATCAAAGCCTGGAACTCTGGACCACAGCACCCTGGTGCAAAATAACATTTCCCCTGATGATTGCCATGTCCTCCCATTCTCTTTATCTACTCATTTGACCTTCTTTCCCCCTGACTCAGAAATACTGCAGCACCAAAGGTAGAGATGGCAGCACATCACAGAGCCTAAGTTACAAGGGAAGAGGGTTTATTTTCACTTGAGCTAAGATTTTTTTTTTTTTAGCAAGACATCAAAATACCTTAAAAAAGTAACAGAGATGATGATGGGATCAAAAAATTCAATGGCATCTGAATAACATAATTCAAGCACCAGTATCAGGGGATAAGATATCCCACCCAGAGTAGTTCCCAGACACTGAAGTTACACATCTCATCTGGGCTATGTTTCCGAAGGAGATGTGAATTTGCAGCCCTGTGACAACAAAGAAATGTGGGATTAAGAAACAGGAGAGGAGTAAAAAGGGCCAGTCAATTCTCCCACTGCCTTTTCTTGTTCCTAAAATTTCAGTTGCCTGGAAATGGCTGATGAGAAGACAGGATTATGTAAGTGCTTGCCAACTTCTCACACGTTAAGGAAATTAAAGCCTGAGTGATGGGTAGCTTAACCCATCTTCTAAGCACTGAACTAAAACACGTTTACTAAGGAGAACTCGAACAGTGAAACCCCTGTAAAAAACCCAGGAGTGATGAGGACTTGACAATTCCCAGGATTAAAAAGCTGCCTATACTACAGAGAAGGTAATCTCCTTATAGTAAGATGAGGAAAAGGAAAATAAAGCCTTTTTGGTGGGCCAGACAGTTTTTGTTTTAAAGTATATCCATCCTGTCTGGCTGAAGACTTTCTTGTGTTATTGCCTTTTTTTTTTTCTCCTCTTAATAAACATGACAGAGAAGAGCTACACCAGCCTTCCAAATAGTTATTGTTACATTTTCCAGCAAACTCACTGCTCCCATCAAGCATGACCCACCAAAAATAAAATAAGAAGCACTGTGCTCTTCCTACATTTAATTAGGTGAACACCTGGGTGCTACAGGACAGCAGGCACCAACCAAAGTGCAAAACAGCTGGAGCTAGTTCTGAATAGAGCTTCAGCAACTGTGTCACCCCAGCAGACCTGAGCTTTCCTGAGCTCTTCCTTTACTGTCATTCCAGTGACATGGTACCTTCTGCAAATACTCTCATTTAACTACAGCTGAAGGCCAGTCAAAAATCTTGGGTAGAATCACAGAATATCCAGAGTTGGAAGGGACTCACAGGGATCACTGACTCCAACTCCTGGCCCTGCACTGGACACTCCAACAACCTCTTAAAAACTCTAAAAAACCCTCTGAATCCTGCTCCAAGCTGAGGTTGCGTCACCCATCGGAGCATCAGCAATGCAAAATTGCAGGTAGCAAACAGCTGATCTGGAGGTTGAAGAAGAAATCATGTTGCCTGCTGCTCAGCCACAGGACAGGACAGCAAAATAAACTCCATTTCCTGCAGGAGTGCACCTGTAGTTATGTAATATAAGTATGTGTGTCTAGGAGTGGGACTATAAAGTAGCCAGGTTGAAGGAGCTCACATGTTCATGAAAATTAAAAAATCTCGAACAGTGGCTTTTTCTACAGCCACCCAGTAACGGCAAAAGGCAAATCCTCACCTGGTGATAATGGTTATGGTTCCACTGGAATCTGATGCTAATGTTTCCCCTCTGGACCTACAGATGGAGGGGGTAAAACCCAACCATTCTACGTGAAGAAAAGCTGCACTGAGTAAGTGGAACCAGATGTGAAAACTTGCACCCAACTATGAGAATTGTGGGATGTCTTTGAAAACTTCAACTGGGCAAAGCCCCAGCCAGCCAATAACAAAACCTACAGTCCTTCAGCTTTAGAAGGGAAGAAACAACTTCTCAGAAATGCCAGAAGTGACTCAACCATGATTTTTTAAGCTGCTTCAACAGCATCTTAGTTATTTCAAGTAGTCCTAAGAGTTTACCTGTGACTGCCTTCCCTTAAGTGGAACTACAAGCTGGCAAAGTGCTCAAATCAAGGCAAAAGAAACACACAGGATTTTTGTGACTGCTGTGTTATGAATATATTGCGTTTTTCTCTTCCCAACTGCCTTCCCTGGGAATTTTAAAATAAAGAAAACCAGCAAGTGTAGAGCAAACAATATCTACATAAGTAGGTCATTTTCTTAATGACAGGGAAGTGCTGTTTTACTCCATCTTGTTTGTAACACAGACACACACATTTCCAAATAAAACGTATTTTTGGATCTGCAAGGGAGGGGAGCGACTTATAATCATGAAGGCACTCACTCCAAGATCAAGTAGAGCCTAATTCAGAAAGGAAAGCAGGAAAAAGTCGTATTTTGCACCTTCCATGAGAGCCTTGCAGGGAGTTGTGACATTTTGGAGAAAATCCTCTTGCCGCGCGCAAGCCGGAGCTGGAGGGTTGTGCACATTCCATTACAAAAGCAGAGCCACGTTAGTTCATTAGAGAAGTGATAAGTTCAATCCTTACCAAGTTTTCTTGGTTCCTGGCTGCTATTTTCTGATCATCTTCTCCCCCATTTTTCATGTATTTGACCTCTTCCACTGGTTTGATCCTATACTCATCTGAGCACCAAGAAAAAAAAAAAGAAAAAAAAAATTTGAACCAGTGTAGTTCAGCAGCTGGGATAAAAACCAAACTAAAACCAAAACAGCTGACTAGAATAGACCCTAGTTAAGCAAAGCAACTAAAAATTACATGTGTATCTTTTCAAATGCTTACATGTGACTAATACAAAGGAAGTTTCTCCTGCCTGAAGCTTCAGTAAGAATTTCAGTAGCTCTCTGGTCTAGGATAGCCATGGCAGCAGGAAAGAGGGATGTTTGGTGTGTACTCTCGCCCAAATCCCTAGTTTTCTGTTTAATATGTTCAATACAAACAAGTTCTTTGCTCCTGCACCCTCCCTGGATTTTCATTCTCAGTGGACCAAGAAGCCATGTACAGTGGTTACTCCAGAGAGGAGTCTGCTCATGGGTGTTCCTTGCACAGCAAAGCTGATGGAAGCTACTGAAAACTTAGGTTAAAGGCTGGAAAAAAGCCAACCCACACCATAACCACTCTGCGCTTTGTTTTTGCTAATGCACAGCCATAGAACGATTTCTGGAGAAAAGGCCACATGCTGACCATCTTCCCCTTCCAACTTCCACTGCCAATCACCATTTTTCCTGCACATGAACATTACCCAGATAGAAATTCAGCCAGAAAATAAGAAAGAAAGATTCTTGTTTTGTCCTTAATACTTATCAGCTCTTCAAATACTAGAATTCCCAGCTCTAATGCCAGTATGGAAATGTTATCTAACATACAGGTGCTATACCACAGTAAACCCAAAGCTCCAATAAAGGGATTTTTTTCCCTTGGTAGGACAAGATGGGATTTCAGAAGAATTGATTCTTCCCTGTAGCCTGTGAATCCAGTTCTTGCAGGACCAACATTGCTTTTGCTCAGTTGCATTTTGCTCTAGTTATCTTTGTAGCATGTGAATCTATTGGAAAAAACACCCAGAGTTGTACATCCACCCTCCTCCAGCCAGGATAAACAATGCAGAAGAGAAACTTCATCCCACAAAAGTGGAAAATATTAATACAAAGTGAAATGAGACACAGTACACTTGGAATAAAGGGCAAAATCTTGGCAAATTAGAAGACACTGCATAAACTTTCCTCTTTTTCTTTGGGTTTTCAAGCAATTTCTCTCGCTAAGGGAAAACCAGAGCACAGATAGATTTTTCTGGTTACTGTACTGTTAAAAAAAAAAAAAAACAATGTTATTTAGACAAAGTTATTTTCAGGAAACTGTTAACCACAGTCTAGAAGTTAAATAAGCCTTGCTTTGAAAAGTAAGGCTTATTTCTAAAATAAAATTGTTTCAAAAAACAATCTTATTTTAAAAAAATACACCATGGTTATGCATTTGGTCTAGTCCACACATCTGTATGTTTTCTTTATGGTAGAGTTCAAATAAACAATCTATCAAATGGAAGGATCTCAGATGCAGAGCCTCAAATCAGATGGAAGAATTTAAGATAATACTATTAGATTGGTAAATGTGAACAACATTGAGGGTTTTTTCCTTTTTTTTTTCAATGTAATTCAGCTAGTCTGGAGGTGACAATTTATAAACCCAAAAGGGCTGAACACAATAAAGCCTGGGAATTAGAAGTACTTGATTGACTGCAATTATCTAACTTACATTTTTCCTCCCTGGCTCAGTGCTCTCTGTTGTGATTAGCAATAAAACCCACATGCAGAAAAAGCATCAGACTCCCACAGAGGCATGCAGGGATCTGAATGGGGAAACAGATGAGTAAGAGAAAGCAGCCCAAAGGACATTTCCCAACCCACAGCCAGTCCATGTGCACTGGAGGAGAGAGCCCAGCCTTGTGGAAAACGAGGAGGGTATGGAGGGGCTGACATTCCATGGCAAAAATAAGCCTGAAATGTGTCTGTTGCTTATTCCAAGAGATTAATTGTGATCAAACACCACAGCCAGGCAGCAGCTGATGCTGTGGGGATGGTATGGGAGTGATGCTTCCTTGGAAGGCATCATCCCTTGGAGCAAGTCAGCTGGGGAACCAAGGAGTCCCTGACTGATAGCCAGGATAATTGGACTGACATGTGAAATTTTGATACACCTAGATAGGATGGAGTCTTCTTAGAGAGCAAAAATGCAATTTTAAATTCACAATGGACATGGGCACAGATCCTTCAAATGCTGCACTGTTTGCCAGATGCACCAAGTAACTCTGAACTGGTGGCAAAAAACTTTGCACAGATTTCGTATGATATTTCCAGAGATGCTTCCAACAGTGTTAGTAAACTTCAGTACTTTCCTGATAATACAGTAAGTATTCAATTATCTCTGGCACAGTTGGTGTTACTCTCCCCTCCATCCTACCAACTGCGGAAGTGCAGACACCTGGGTAATCAATGCTCAAGATATGCAGCAGCAAGAAAGTTTCCAAAAAAACCCTGGTCATTTCTCATAACATTTTTTGGACAATTTGAATCCACCACAGCAAACAGCAAGTCTTACTTTGGAGAAATCCACCTTCTTAGGAGAATGGTTTCTCACTGCCAGAGGGCAGGGTAAGATACAATATTGGCAAGAAATTCTTCCCTGTAAGGGTGGGGAGGCCCTGGCACAGGGTGCCCAGAGAAGCTGTGGCTGCCCCTGGATCCCTGGGAGTGTTCAAGGCCAGGCTGGACGGGGCTCAGAGCCACCTGGGATAGTGGAAGGTGTCCCCGCCCATGGCAGGAGGTGGCACTGGATGCACTTTAAGATCCCTTCCAACCCAACCCATTCTGTGATTCCGTGGATAGAGATTAAAAAAAATCAGGAAGTCAAAGCAGAAGCCCCTGCAGACGTTGGCAAAATCAGCCTTGTAATAGAAAATGTCTTACCAAATTAATATAAGTGTCCTGGCTCTAATAGATGGCATGTGTTAGAGCAGAAGAAATCTCTGCTTGTATCTCAAAAAGCAATAAAGCTTTGACACAATCTAAAGCTAAGGGTCTGCCTTGAAGGCCAAGAGATTATCTCCCAGGATGAGGCACACTGGGGAATGGGCTGAGTGGCCAGCACTCAGGCTCCAGTGCCTCAAGGAGTGATGAACAGCCCGGAGTGCCCGGCAGTTCCCAGCTGCAGCAACCCCAGGGGCTCTGAGCAAGCCATGCACGCACCAAGATCAGACCAAAAGGCAAATGCAGCACAGGCCTGTGGAGAGCCAGGGATCAACTTCATTTTGGTTAATAACTGAGCCATCAACAACTGTTTTATCAGCTACACACAGAGACGAAGGGAGCAGATCAGACATTCATTAGGTTTGATGCAACATCATTACTCATCAGCTCTCCTAGTTCCCTATCACAGGCAAAATACTTTCCTTAAAACAAGGAGCACTGATATAATACATCGGTAACATTTGTTAGTATTGAGTAGTCTCTTGCTGGAAGGAGATATAAATAGATATGATTCCACTTTCAAAGGGAAAAGAACAGCTAAATAATTATATAAATATAAGAATTATATAGCTAGGGAGGACACTGCTTGCTGGTGTAACAGAGAAGTAACCTCTCATTCACAGGTAAGACAACATCCTTTATTTCAAATATACTAAATATAGTAATTAAAATCAAATCATTATTTGCAGAAGATAAGTCTTAAACTGTATTATGTTATTTTTGGGAGGACACAACAATATATATATTTTTTTTTTTACTAGGTGAAGACAAAATACATATATTTTCCACATAAGGTAAGGTGTTCAGAAACTACAGATTCTGAGCTGTTTATGAGATTGTTCCTGTTCTAAAGTTACTGGCAGGGTGAAAGCACTGCAAGTGCAGAAGAAGGGATGTTTAAGCAACAGACAGACCTTGAAGTAGATCACGAGGTGTATGGTCATTAATAGTTTTAGGTGAATATGAAAATTAGATTAAAGACAGGTTGGACGAATGGGTCCTTAATGCCTTTCCTGTAGATGGGTGCAAAACACTACTAACCTGGTTTTGCTCAGTAAGGTAAGAGTGACCTGAAGTTGAAGTAGTAAAGGATGATAAAAATCACCTTTGGAGTTTTACCTTCTGCTTTCTACTGAAGTAAACAAAGCATTTTGAGGTATTTTGGTCTGAGTGATCAGAAACAAATCCAGACAAATCCTGAAATGTTGATTGAGGTCCAGTAGGACCTCATTAAGTCTGGCAGCCAACAAGACCTTTAAAACTGTAAGAAGTTCAGGATAAAGGACATCTGTACTCTATGTGTATTTACCTTGGTCTTTTTCCTAAATACAGTTTTATATCAAAAAGAAAAGTGAAACATATTCATGCTTCTTTCTTGTCTAGAACTACAAATCATGTCATGAATATGATAAAAAAATTTAGGACACTATCACTCAGAATCTGATGTGTCATATATAAAGAGAAATACATCCTTATGCTCCCTTCAGGAGTAAAAAGAAAATCGAGTCCAGTCTTCTATTGTGTGGTGTATTATACAGAAAATTTCCAATAACTTGTATGTGGGAGGAATGGCTTTACAGGACTGTCACAGCAAATCCTGAGTTGAAGAAAAGCAACTAAATAAAATCAAAAGAAAAACATTAGTGAACCACAAATAAAAGACAGAAATATTGCGAGCATAACACCCACCACAAAATCACAGGATATAAACCAGAAAGCAGGAACGCCTCTAGCTCCAAACTGTGGAAAGGCATGGGGAGGATGAATTTTGAAGTTGAATATCCTGCAAAAATTCTCAGCAGGCAAATCTTATGAATGAAGATCTCCATCTGGAAACGGATAATTCCACTCAAACATGTCACACGGTTGCCATGGCAATGTGACAAAGAAAAACAGCACTCATTAATAACAATTTCAGTGATGAATGAGCATATCAACTTGGAATATTGAAACAATCACTGGGTGTGGGGCACAAAACTGCGGTGGTTCTTACGAGAAAAATGTCTTCAGCACTTCCAGACATGGCCATAAGTGTCTTTACCATAGGAATATGGGCAATGACACTAATTCTGGCTCAGTTTAAAGAAAAGAAAAACACCAGAAAAAAGCATAACTTTGTAAAATACATCTGGAGTCACCGTGACTTTCAGGGAAATATTTGGTTAAACAGCAAACCTTTAAATAAATAAATAAATAAACAGAATGCTGATTTACACTGCATTCCCATTTCAGACATCAAAGGATGAACAGATTTGGTTCCACTGTCATCAAGAGGGACGATGGGTGAGCCTCTCCTCTATTTTTAGTGAGATATCAAGTATCAGGCAGGAGGTGAGTGGTACTTCAGTCATACCACCAAGAGGGAAGTTTCTAAACACACCTTCATTTTCCTGTGCCACATATTTTTCTGCAGTCTCTCTTGCCTTTCTGTTGCACGACATGCCAAGATTTATCCTTCATCCATACTAAACCATACGTCTGTTCTGTAAAATAGGAGCTTTCTGTCTAACAAATTCTTCTGCACCATACTTACTTCTGCCAGGTGTAGAAGTAAGTTCTGCTCCTACTGCTGTGAATGCCACAGATCAAAGCTTCACGTTCTCCCCTCTCCCAAAGGCTTGAAAGCTCAAACCTATATTTAGATATAGGACTGAATTGCTTTTTCTAAAAGTATTTGTTAAGAATCGTTTGAGATTTTGATGCAATTTAACTGAAACATAGAACAGCAGGTGAGCCACTTAGATGCTGAGCACAGAACATGCCAAACATCCCAGAATGGTTTGGGCGGGAAGGGATCTTAAAAATCATCCAATTCCAACCCCCTTCCATGGGCAGGGACACCTTCCACTAGCCCAGGTTGCTCCAAGCCCCGTCCAACCTGGCCTTGGGCACTGCCAGGGATCCAGGGGCAGCCACAGCTGCTCTGGGCACCCTGTGCCAGGGCCTCAGCACCCTCACAGGGAAGGATTCCTTCCAAATATCCCATCTTACCCTGCCCTCTGGCAGTGGGAAGCCATTCCCTGTGTCCTGTCCCTCCATCTCTTGTAAATAGTCTCTCTCCATCTTTTTTGTTGGCTCCCTTCAGGTACTGGAAGGCCACAATGAAGTCACCCTGAAACTTCTCCAAGCTGAACAATCCTAATTTTCCCAGCCTTCCCTCACAGCAGAGCTGCTCCATCCCTGTGATCATCTTGGTGCCTTCTCTGGACTGGGTCCAACAGCTCCATGTCCTGCCTGTGCTGGGATGCTGGAGCTGGATGCAGCTCTCCCAGAGCACATCTCCAGTGCCACTGGGAAGGAGGAACACGCCAAGGTCAACAGCTGCACTAGGAGGACATGAGCAGTGGTGGGTGGGCTCAGCTCTAGAAAGAGCCAGGCTACACATCAGGGGAAAAAAACAAAATCACAGACCACCAGGACAGTCAAGGAGCAGAATTAGATTGCTTAGGTGGCTGCAGTTTCCATCACCTGAGTCATCAGCCTTGAGTGCCACAGGTTCATGTCCACCTGGTTTGGAGCACTGGAAGGGTGAGATGAGCTACTACGGTTATTCCATCTCTGTTATGTATGTGGGTATCAACTGCCTGGATACAAGAGAAATTGCGTCAAAAATCCCCCAGAAAGTCAACAGTCAGAGAAAGTAGTTGCAAAAATCCTGCATATTCATGTTTCTTGAACTAAATATTAAGAAAAGGAGGATATCTAAGTTATCTTCTTAAGTCCAGCTTCAAGCACTCACAGAAAGCAGCAGCTCTATGGTTCATTTGATTCTAAAGGGCTGAAGGATTTGCTCAGCTGTGGGGGTGGATTTCTGATCCACTTGGATGTGGGCTGGGAGTGAAATTTCATTGGAGATCAACCAGCACTGGGTGAGCAGCCTGTTGTCTTCCTCTGTTACCAACCCTCAAAGCTATCAATTCACAGGCAATTTTTGATCCAAGTGATCATGGTTTTACTAACATGCATAGAATAATAAAAATAGCTTAGGAAATAAGCCAACCCATTTTTCTCAAAGGATTATCTGAAAATGCTCATTCAGATTTCCCAAACCAATTTACCTTACCTTAATCCAATCTTAAAATACAGCCACTGCTGGGAGCCGAGGCAGTGGACACCACCAGATACTAAACAGAGAACAGGTGCATGAACAACACATCACTTCTGTCAACGAAATCTAAATCCTCTGACAGAACAGCTCTTTAAAAATCAACACACCACACAGATTGCAGCACATCTGCAAAGACCACCCTCAAGCATTTTTTCTTCTACCTACACAGCCCTAACATGTACCCAAGGAATGCCAACAACTGCTTCTGCACAAGGCAGATGTGACCAGTAGGGCTGGTTTTTTGGAGGAAACAAAGGGATTGAGACATTCAGCGTAACAAACGTCACCCCCTAAATGGAGAATTCCTGCAGAATTGCAAGGACATTGACCAAGACAGGGGTAGCTCTTTTCTAAGCTATCCAGCAGCCCCATGGCATGTCCAGTGCTTCATGAAACATTAACTCCCTCAAGGGTGATGCCTACCTGAAAAAATTTAGCAACTTCCCTTCTACTTTATCAAACCTCCCTTCTGCAGGCCCAAACCACAGTATCTTTCAGCAGCAATCCCTGAGGCCGACAGCTCTGGCAGAACATAGCTCCATTAACTGTCCTGGACATGATCTTGATCTTTGCTGCTGGAGAAGCACAAACCCTCACACTGCCATATTAACCCACCCCTCACCAGTGCTGTCAGCAGCTTCCAGAGCCGCAAACCACTCACAGCTCTCCATCCCTTGGATACCTCTGTCCTCTCCCAGCCTGATGTCTGCCCATGGGAGAAGGTGCCATCTCAATCCCTGTGCTGCTGCTGCTGCTCCTCAGGTGCCTCAGTTTGTGGATCCTAGGTTTTCTGATTCCTTTCACCCCAGTCTCAAGGTGGCAGGTGATGATGAAGCCGTAATTTAGCTCCCTTCTGTAGGTTTAATTTTCAAATTTGGCACGTGACTTGCAGAAACAAACCACTGTACACCAGCTGACACAGCAGGAGATGTGCAGCTGATCCGAGGAGTGGGTTACTCAGCTCCGCCCTTCACTTGGTTTCCTCTTAGTTCCCTCTACTTGTTTTTTCTTCTTGGTTCCTCCCACTACTTGGTTTCTTCATGGTCAAAAAGTCCCCAAGGCTACTCTACGGTTTTGGGCCGTCATAGAGTCCAAGTCCTATGAAAACTGGAGTTGTACATAAAATTTTCTATCACATTACAAATTAAGGATTGTTTTAACTAACCATACACCGGGGCACAGGCCCACTGCTCTGTGTCTGGCAGGTCTACCTTAGCTGTAGGTAGGTCAGAGGAACCACGGCCTCAGAGGCCATTTCATTATCTCAGGAAAGATTTTAAAATAAAACCTCAACATCCCCAAATCCAGTTAATGCTAAACACACAATTTCTGCCTTGCTCATACCGTCTTTGTGTTCAAGATCAGAGGAAACACCGTATGTGAGATGGTATTGAAAAAACCTGCCATGCAATCATATAATTAAAGAGTTTTGTGCGCTCCTCTGTAATTACAAAGCCAAAGAACAGTGCTGGTGGTGTGCACTCACAACTATATTTCAGCTACCCAGACTTCTGCTTGCTGAAACTATATAATTCATATATACATATATATATAAATATATATATATACACACACAGACACTTTTTTTACCTTCTTGTTTTCATTTAATTAACACATAACTTTGAGGCAGACGCCAGGTTGTTCAAAGGAAACCATTTCTCATCAGGTGGAGGAGATTACAGCCATGGTGCTTGGCAGGAAGGATACTCAGTAAATGCAATTATCTATCCCACTAAAAAGATCAAATTGAGAAATGAAAGCAGGAGAGGAAACAAACAGCAGAGAGATTAATTAAAGGAATGGACAGGAGGAAAACAAAGGGTCTGTGCCTTGAAAATATCACTGTTCACACGAAGCCCCCAGGTGGGTGTCTGGATCCAGGCTGCCTTGAACACAGCACGGCATGGCCAGCTCAGAAAGGCTCCTTCAATTCCATTTCACTGCTCTGGTTTGAAATTCTCCCTCAGAAAGTTAAACAAGTCCACCAAGCACAAAATATTTAATTCTTTTCAGGTTTTTCAACATCATTAATGAAATTCCCAGTCACTGCTGACCCTCCCCAAGCCCCCATCTGTCTATGTAATCCACTGAACATTCCTTGCTTTGGCACAGAAACTGTCAGGGACTATTCAATTCCAGGAAAAATACGCAACTGACCAGTTCTGTGAGCATCCCTCATGCAGCACTGGAGGCTCTGCCCCTTACAGCCACTCTGTGGTATCCATCCACCCAAAATCTCTCCTGAACTGAGAGATTCCAAGGGTTCCCCGGAAAATAAGTCATTACCACTCCACGCCCTCGAAATTACACATCTCCTATTATTGCAAATACAGGATGAGGTGCCTTCAGTTTCCTTGTCAATAAAAAAGCCAGTTCCTCTTTCCTTAACAAGCAATGCCATTCTCAATCAGTCAACTATTAAATGAGATTGTTGCCCCACAACATATGACTTGAAATGGATTTTCAAACCCTTTCTGGAATAGTAACGTTTTTCTATTAATATTAGGCTATCAAATTTTCCCTGCTCATGGACCTCAAAGAGTATTTGTAAATCAGCAGATATTTCATTTTTATTAATTCCAATATGGAAGGGACTGAATAAATACCCAGAACCAGTAACATCTCCTCACTGTCAATATTTCTTTAAACCAGGAGGGGAGATCTAATGACAACTTGATTTATAAAATACAGCACACATTTCCAGATGCAAAAGATACAGAAGTTAATTAGATTATTTTCCTTACAGACCATCTAGCAGCTCCAAAAATAACCTATTCGAAAGATTAATACTTCACTCTGGCTACAGATTTTCCATGCCTTCTCCCCGTCCTTTTGGGCAATACCTTTCAAAAGAAAGCAAAATACCAGTGTCTGAAAAAAGAGAGTTTAGTAATAGCTAATAAAAAAAAAATCAAAATAAGAAATATGTGCTTCAAGCACTTGTATTAGATGGGTACTTTCATCCGAAAAAGATCTCAAGACGCACCCAGTTCCTACAGTTAAAAATACAATATATTATGGAATCAGAGGATCACAGAATCTGCTGAGATGGAAAGGATGCACCAGGAAGAGGGAGTCCAACTCCTGGCCCTGCACAGACATCCCAACAATCCCACCCTGTGCATCCCTGAGAGTGCTGTCCTGGAGGTCTGGCAGCCTTGGGGGCTGTGACCACTTGACAACAAAACACAGGGGATAAAATGCATGTAATTGTAACAAATACAATCTTTAACACAATTTAGAAGACTTTGGTGGAAAAAACCAGAACATGACACCCCCTTTTTTTCCTCTGAATAGCTCAAGATCGTTCCTGAAACAAAGGTGACTTCATGCTCCCTCCCAGTACCACAGAACACAAAGAGCTCTGCACCCCAGCTGCCCAAACAGCCCCTGCAGTGCTCCCATGACAAGAGCAGAAAGGAAATACAGAATTTAAAAGCACCCTAAATGTGATCCTTTTTGCCAGAACTCCTGCTCATACAGGTAAGAAGAAAAGGTGCATGGCAGGGCATAATCACACCCACTCAGCAGAAGCCAGGCTTTGTTTTTAACAAGCACACGAGGCAGAAATCTTAATATTTTCCATTTTTTCCCATTTTTTTTCTGGTGCTAGCTCAAGACAGAGCACTGTCAGTCTCAGGCCTCTCATCAAGGAGAACATGAGACCATTTGGTTGTAAGATTTATTTAAAATACCATGACAGTACAGTGTTTTGGAGAATTATCTACTGGGAAAATGCCTTCTACGTTCACTTCTTCTATCCTATAAAGGCACCGTTGGCTGCGTATGCCAAAGGTACACAAATACCTATTGGTCAGCCTCCTTTTCTTTGTATTTAACAGCTATTGCTACTAGTAGATATTTCCTACTATAAAATTACAGCCTTAAAAATTTCAGCCTTGTGCTGCTGAAACGAATACACATCCATGCAGCTACACCAGGCTTATCTGGGGAACTGGGAATTATTCCCCAGAGTGAGTCTTTTCTGGCCAAGTTTCAGGCTTTTGGATTTTCTCTTGGGTTTATTTTTTTTCCCTCCAAATTTGTGGTCCACTAATAAAACACTTGGAAAATGGCAAAAGGAACACTGCAGTAACTGAAAGTGTATGGCATTTTTACCACGATTTTTCCTTGTTTGCACTACAGGTAGGCAATGAATGCCAGAGATTCTGTCTTTAAAAGGTTAAGTGACAAACTAAGTGTGTCTGTACCATAAAATAAATGGATTTCCTTGAGCATCAAGGCTGCCAGAAAACACATCCTGGCTCCTTTCTAGCCAGCGCCAAAGGCGGATGTATGGCCCTATTTATAGCCCACTAATGTAATTGTGAAATGCACACCCCTTGCACTTCATCTGTATGGGCTGGGACTGGACTCTCCATGGAGCTGGGCAGCTTGGAGGAAAGGTCACTCCCAAGAATAACACCACGTTCTCTCTGCCCACATTCCAGAGCCTGCAGAGACTTGGGGTCCCTCGGCGCCCTTCGCCCTCTGGTTGCTCTCTGGGTGCTCTGATGCCAACAGGGAGCTTGCAAAAGAGGAAAACTCACATGAAAATAAGAAGCAGGGAAGTGATGACCTGCCTGTGATTAATTTCTGCTCCTAAAACAGGGATAGCAGCTGTTTCTCCACCTTGGCTCACCTCGTGTCTCTGCACTGGAAATCCCCACTCGAAACGCCGAGTCCAACGTGTGTGTGTTTCATTCCAAACACAGCACTGCAAAGATCTGGATAAAAACAGCCCCCTTCCACTAAGGAGAATCACTTTACAGAATAATTCCCTCATCTAATACCATGACAAGGGGTTGTAACAATAGTGCAAGAAGATATACCACCAGCAGAAGGTCACTAGAGAGTGCGAGGGCTGTCTAACTAATTTATGGATACCTGTTCTAAGTCCAACTCTCTTTCAGGTAGGAAAACCTCAGCAACCTTTCCATGGCAAAGATCTTCTATCCATTCAGGAAAGTCATCTCTTTTAGGGTCTTTCTGATTACTTTTTTCAAAGGAAAGAACTGAAACAATAGGAGACAGAACTCCAAATAGGCACCCAGAAATATCTTCAAACACTGCTGCTCTACTGCTTGGACCATTTACAATTAAGCAACTTTCCAGCACCCAGGTATCTAAAAAGCTACTCTCCCATCACTTCTGAACTGGTTTTCTTCCCTGCTGGATGGGTGAAAACAGACACTGAAAACCAATCTTGCCAAAAGAGGCAAGGTACCTTCTTGGAGCCTGCAGGAACCTTTCCACAGAGCTGGACCTCACCCCTAAGGACCACCAGATGAGTGTTTCTGCACTTCCAAGGGGGAAAAAATGGGGAAAAAGAGTAGGAGAAGGGAGAACTATTTCAATCACCATCATTACATACAGGCCACAATTAATAGACAGCTGCTGCCAGAGTCCTGAGTGCATTAAGAGACCACAACCAGCCCCTTGAGACCTCACCTGCATCTCCTGCCCGTGGATCCCGGAGGTCTGTTTCTGCTGAGACTTGGGCCTCCAGCCCCTGCCAGAGCAGGTCGGCCTGTCTCCAGTCCTGCCTCTGGTCCCATCTCCTGGAGGGACCTCAGCCCCATGTTGCAGGTATTGTCTCTCCCATCTCTCCTCTCCCCATCTTCAGCCTTGTCTCCTAGTGCTCCTCATGACATTCCCTGGATCTGGCTCATTGTCATGCCTGGGACTGCTCTTTTTGTATTCTTCATATATCTATATATCTGTATTTCCTTGCTGGAGAGGGAGGAAGAGTTTGTTCTGCTACTACTCAGAGCCAACCCTCAGTCCAGAGCAGCCTCCTCCCTCTTCTGCAAAAGCAGCACCTCTTCCAAGAGCTATAAAGATGAGCCACTTCTATACATAAAAGATGAAAATACAGTTTTAATTCATGTGGAAAACACTTTCTTTGCACATATTGATCATGAATAGATAACTAGACAAAACCTGAGGGTGCGGTTTGTTTCTATTTTGATTTTCTTTAAACTCTGTTGCTTCCTTATGGTAATAAAATAGTAAATTGCTGACTTACCAAGGGTGTTCTCAGAGTTACACAAATACATCATAAACCTAGATAACACACGCAATTTTGTTACATTTCCCACATGAACATAACCAAGGTAGGTAGGGCTTGGTTCTATTTGTTTCTATCACTTCCTGAAATGCTTGTTTAGGACTGCCCCCTGTTTACTTAGATAAGAAGCAGGCTATCAGCAAATTGCTAAACAAGGCAAGGAGAGAGAATCACAGAATGGTTTGGGTTGGAAGGGACATTAAAGATTACCCCATCCCAGCCCCTGCCATGGGCAGGGACACCTTCCATTAGCCCAGGTGGGTCTGAGCTCTGTCCACCCGGGCCTTGGGCACTGCCAGGGATCCAGGGGCAGCCACAGCTTCTCTGGGCACCCTGTGCCAGGGCCCCCCCACCCTCACAGGGAAGAGTTTCTTCACAGTCCCTAATCTAAACCTGCCCTCTGGCAGTTAAAAAAACCAGAGTCCAGTACAATTCTGGATTTCAGCCCTCTGCTGCAATGCACTCACTCACTCATCTGCTTTTCTTCAGCTTTCAAGCACTGCAGCAAGACCTACTTCACCACAGGAACTGCAGAAATGATGAACAACATTCCCTTTCAGAAGCTCAGCCAGAGTCTGAACTTAAGCAATGAAAATCTCCTCCTCTGAAACTCACTGTGATATTTGGTTTTATACCCCTGAGATTGAGCTTTCAGAGTGGGTGCCTACAGGCCGCTCACTTCCATGGAGCTTGGATTAAGAACCAGTGCCTATGATTGTAGCAGAAATATCTTCCATGTTTGAAAATGTCTTTAGAAGAAGTTATAGTCTCAAAGTATGGAATTAGGACACGGGATGGGGCTGGTCCCCTTAAGCATCTGTCCCCAGAATGAATAAGAGCTGACACTGCAGAATATGTCAAGACAGCCACAGGAGCTGGAGCAGTTCCTGGTGGAGTGTTCATCAGCTGACCACCATAGTCCATCTAACAAAGGCTGCCAGGCAAAGGGAGCTGCGTGTTTGGGTGCAGTGAGACCTTCTGACCCCAGCACACGTCCACACTTGACATGACACAAGTTCTGCTCCTTAAGCTACAGCATTCCAGACAGCTTCAGTTCACTGAGGATGACCACTTTGTTTTCCAGAATAAAGAACTTCCCGTTTTCAATTTTAGCTTTTTTTTCTCCCCTGACAACTGAGGGGAAGGGAGAGGGGTTATAATGGTGTAACAACAGGAAGGTGTTATTCACTGAAAACACTTCTCAGACATTTTTCTTACTGAAAATTTTAACTGAAAACTTCCCCTCTTCAAATGGCCAGATGATCTCCAGAATTCTGTGTACTGGAACAAGACGGGTTTAGGAAGTTATCTCATTAATTATGGACATCTGAACAGTCTTGCCAGGCCTAGCGATATTTTGAATTGTCCTGAGCAACATCCCAAGACTGAAGTTTTCAGTAAGATCGTACTTCTGGCCTGTTAAGGAAAGAGTCTTCAAAGCAAACTAATCTCTACAAAGGTTTGGACGCACTCTTTTTGGAGATGACAATGCATATTTAGGAAAGGTAAATCATAGTCCCAATTCCCCCTTGTTATTCTCCTTCTGCATACAGTGGGCATGTTTTAAAGGTTTCAATTATTTTAGCAATTTGGCTAATTTACTTCAAACTAAGACACCACATGGATGAGATACGGCAGAGACAAAGAAGGAAATACCTGTCACAAGACAGGGATGAACCGGAGGGAGGGAGGAGGAGGGAGACAATCCCATAAAACACACAGGAAGAAAGAAAACATCAATGTGAGAAAGAAAACTGCCCTAGAGCTTGTGAAGCAATCAGATACTATCACAGAATCCCAGAATGGTTTGGGTTGGGAGGGACCTAAGAGCCCATCTCATTGAAGAGAGAGATTCCACTAGCCCACGTTGCTCCAAGCCCCGTCCAGCCTGCTCCTTGTGCATTAATCAGCAATACCTTATTGCTGAAGATTTCCCTTCTTAGCCTTCTCCCAGCTGTTCTGAGATAAGCTGGTTTATAAACTACTGTGCTTTGCATTCAGCTTTATTTAGACAGGTTTAGCAATTGGAGCTGCTCTTAGTAACAGAAATCCCACCCAGATATTCCCGTTTTGTCAGAAGATTCCTACCTGACATGTTCGCTCCCCCTTTTGCAAAGCACCCAGGAGCTCCATGGAAACGTCTGCATTAAGCCTCTCAGATTAATGAACAGATTCTAGAATACTTTTTTCCCCAAATCACATTACCACTTATTTTCTTACAGAAAGAATTACTTCAATAACCTCCTCCCCAAATAAACATCCCATAATTTTTTATAAAGTCACAAATAAAATTAATCTAGAAGAGATGTTATATTATTAAAACATATGCTGAAATCAACAATGCTCAAGGCTCTATCATGGCATTTTGCTCTTCACTGGTATTTACATATTATAGTTTTTAGGTATTGCCCTGGAAATCAGCTTTGAAGTGGAATGATGAATAAATGAAGATTTATTATTACTATCCTTATTAGAGAGATTTTAAAGTCATTAGAGACCAACAGACATAATAATCATATTATATCCAATCTTCTCTAGAACATCTCCTTTGATAGGCCTGCTAACTCAATTATTTAAATATATATTACAGCAAAATGCAGCGTGACTTCTACAGTTTGGGATAGGGTGGAAATTTTTATGTTTTGGTTTCATTTATCACAATCTGTCCTTACAGAATTCATGGGTTTCATGATGGATTTCTCAGTTTTAAACACTAGGGTTTCAAATTCACAGCGAGCACCTGGCTCAATGTGTCTGCTCAGCTAAAATAAAAGGTTAAAAGCTGGGGAAGAGATAGGGTACTGGAGATCAATCTTAACCTGCAGTGACTTCTGAAAGTTTAAAAAAATCTCTCTCAGAAGCCATGATCTCTCCAAAAGTCAAGAGACTTGGCTGCAACCAATCCCACCAGGAAAGCAGAAAAAAAGATCCAGAGGCTCTGAGGAAGAGCCAAAGCAGAACTGCACCACTCTGAGAAGCTCAGAAAATTCTCTCTGGATTCAACGTGACATCTGGAGTCGAGTAAAAACTACTGATGGGGGAAAAAAAATCCAAACACTGCTTAACTGTAAAGAACAATCCTTACTATTGACTCTTTCTGCCTGCAGTTTGTCTGGGGAAGGTGTTGGAGGAAGGAAGGAGAATTGTTTCCAGTCGGGTGTTGTCACACAGCAAGGAACAATTCCTGTCAGCCACATCCTTCAGACCCCACCGTCTGCCCAGGGAAGGCAGCACCAGCACTCTGCACTTTTCCTTTAATCCTCTCATGGCTGTACCAAACCCCTCAGGGTTTCCTCCCCTTGTGAAACATCCGAGGCAATGTGGCTACCACAACCAGGAAGCTCATCTCTGCTAGTTCTGCACAGGCACTTGATGTCACATTAGTATCCAGCTGCCAACACGTTCACTGTCCACGCACAGCACTGTTTATGCTCACTGATATTCTCAGGGTGTTACTGACACATCAGCCACCTTCCAGCCCCACTTGACTTCTTGTTTCCTTTACTTTGCAGCCTCCTCTCCAAAAACTATCTTCTAATCCCCTTTCCATCACCTCTTGGCTCCTCATTTCCCTGCCGCCCACCTTGGTTTAGCTCTCCCTAATCATCCTGTAGGGATCTTTCAATCCCTACAGGCAGCACAGATACTCTGCTCATGGCCACTGGCTAGGTGAGACACTTTTGTCCCTTCCCAGAAATAAGAAAGGAAGCATCAGGGTGGGGAGGCCCTGGCACAGGCTGCCCAGAGAAGCTGTGGCTGCCCCTGGATCCCTGGCAGTGTCCAAGGCCAGGCTGGACAGGGCTTGGAGCAACCTGGGCTAGTGGAAGGTGTCCCTGCCCGTGGCAGGGGGTGGCACTGGCTGATCTGTAGAACTCCAGCTCAACCTCCTCATGCACCCAATTCCTGACCTAGAAGCTGTCTTTCACTAGCAAGGGAAAAATGTGACTTCTATGGTTACCATTCAACGAGTTGTTCAAGTCAGACTCCAACACTGCTAAGAAAGAATCAGTCATGGACTCAGATCTTTAGGAATGACAAATCCCATACCTAAACTTAAAGCATGGGTCAGAAAATGCTTAACAGCAGGTAGTACTCCTGACAGTAAAACAGGGAACGATTAACAGCCCTCAGATGAATCCCAGAATAGCTAAATGATACTGCTGACACCAGTCCAGCTCTAAAAATGGGAGCCTTTTAAAATCCCTTCAGTCTTCTTGATGCTCTAACTCCAGAAGCCACTTTTAGTTTCCTGTGTTGAAGTTATGGTCTTTGGCCCACAGCATGTGGTTAAACCACCACAGAAAAAAAAAATACTGAGACTCACATTTTGCCAAAAATTGCTCCCTCTCTAAGTATCAGCTAAAATCTAAACTCAAATTCCTTCGAGCAACTGATAGAATTTTCTGCTCATGACAGCACTTAAAGCCTATTTTAAACAAAAACAATGTACTGAGCTCACAATTCCAAACCCAGCATCTCCCAGGGAAGAGAAGGAGCAGTGAACAGTCCTGAAGTTTGCTGAACAATTACTTTCTCTTCAGGTAACACCTCTGGGAATTCTTACTCTGGGATCCACTGGGAGAACAAGCTAGTCCTCAGAAAGGCTGGAAAAAACACCAGGGAGGTTTGGTGTACTTGAGGCACCTGTTTTAAGAATAACAGTACCAAGGCACCTTATTCACAGCTGACTTAACTTTCAGACAGGTATCTGGGCAGATCTAGAATTTTCATTTCTGAACAGTCTTTCAGATAATTCCTGACATTTTAAAAACTGTATTTAAAGATTTACATCTTTATCTAAAAAACACTTTGTGTATACTGAAAGAATCTGCAGCAGAAAAAACGTGAAGCTGACTATGGTTTTATCTCCTATCACTTTACCTCTCCAGATGCACAAGACCTGGATCACAGACCAGTCTTCACAGTGAAACAGATGTTTTCCTGCCATGTTCCCAGCTTCCCAGTACTACTAAATCCCTCAGTTTCTAGTTTCATGTACGTTCAAACCCTGTTTGCTACAGGACTTCAGAACTAATGTTTTATTGCTTTACAGGACAACAGAAGTGAGGAATTACCTTTCTTACTGAACAGATTTTTATTTTTAAGAAATGAGTCAACTATATTGGTACCCAGTGACAAACATATAACAGAGACACATATATAAATACATGAGGGGGTCGTGCAACTTGTCTTTGAACTATTCCAGGATTTGTGGAGGTAAAGACAGTGCAGTACTGTACATCACTTAAATATTATTTTTTCACTAAGGATCTCACTTCTGTTTCAAGTGTCATGGTACCCTCCCCTGGATGGGCCAACTGCTCTATCGTGATATATTTTAACACGCATTTTACTTTATATTTCATGAAAGGTTAAGACTCCCACATACACCTTCCAGAACATTCACTGTGCTGGGAGGAAGACAATCCTGCAACACTCACCCCCAAACACATCTCCGTTCTGGTAGTTCTTGCCCTTCTGAGTTTCCTCTTCGTTTTGAACAGTAGACACATGCTTGGCGGAGGCACAGCCCATAGCTTCATTCAGACAGCTCCAGCTGGACCAAACCACAGATCATCTCTAGCGGCGCCCAGTCATCCTTGCAGAAGTAATCCACCTTCCTGCTCGGCTCTCACGTCCTTTTCACCTAAACATGGTCAAAGAGAGAGGAAGACATTCACTCCAGGTACCCTCTACATGAGGAGCTTCAAGGGGATAAAAAATAGGGTTTGTGAGGAGGAGCACAAGGGCACATCCTCCACGGCCTGAGGCTGCTAAAACTGTATTCCATAATATCTGGTACAGGCAGGTCATCATAAAGGTACCTCCACCCTGCCCTGGGACAGAGCACAGCAGTTAAACTCAAAGCCTCTTCCAGCCCGATTCTTTAATCCATGGCTTGAAGAAAGCAACATACGGATCTCTTTCCCACCCAGACAGCTATTCCCACAGAACACAGAGGGTTTTGGGAGAGGAGATAAGAAACCGTCAATATCTGCTCCTCCTGCTCCTTTTACCCATCTACCCATCGAGCCAGATTTCTTACAAAGCATTTTACTGATTAAGAGCTGCTAATTGCAAGTGTTCAGACAAAATAACCCCTCTAAATCCATTAAAGATCTTATGTTCCCAGATGTGAAAGGCGATAGCCAGCTGTATTATCTTTTCTCTATGTGTTCATTATTCTACTCAATCCATAAAACCTCCACTGCTCAAAAAGACAACTATCCCCATTTTAAGATGGAATAACACTCCCTGAACAGTCCAGATGTCACATAAAACAAAAAGGAAAAGAAAAATTGAATCCAGAACTGTCTATTTTAGGTTAAAAATGAATTCAAATCCAGGAACTGTTCATTGCTAAATGGTTCTGCACTGGAACAAAAACTACCTCAAAGTTTGGCGAGATGATCTGGTTTGCCTTTCCACCAGCCAAACTTTTCAGAAGATAGAAAAGTGAGAAACTCCCCTTTTTGCAGAGTTTTTTAGTTCAGCTATAGTATAAGATCTTACACACAATTGCTTAATTCATTACTTTTAAGCATGTACTTTTTTGCTCCACACTGACCACAAGAATTTTATGTGTAACATCAGAAAAGCACTCTCACCTAGGATAGGGAGAGCTGGAGCAAGATGATCTTTAAGATCCCTTCCAACCCAAACCATTCTATGACACAGCAGTATTCATTCAAGTTGAAATGCATAATCCCAAGGGAAATTGTGTGTTTCCCTTCCCTGAGCACTCAGCACTGGCAGCACACCTGCCCCATGCCCGGGCAGCTCAGTGACACATGAGGACATGGTCTAGGAGAGTTCTGCTCCTGCTACCAGAGGCATTTTCCTGCCCATCCCCAAAGCCGCAGACATGAGGATGTGGCAGCCAGGCTCATACTCATTCTGCTTCTGCTACTGCAGCCTGTGGCTTTCACCAAGCAAGGGGAAGGACTCTGGATGCAGAACCACCTCTAACTCCTACTCACAGCCAGCTTCCCCCTTCTCTGCACAGAGCAGTGCTTCTCGCCACTTGGCGAGGGCGTTCTAGAGCATAGAATGTATATCTGCTAATCCCTGTCCCCAGCAGCCACCCCTCCCTGTCACCCCTGTGCAGCTTTATGTTCAGTACATCCCCCGACATGCTCTACTCCTTTTTTCCTTTTATGTATGCACACCTGAGCCTGAATATCTCACTGCTCCATTCTTCTCTTCTCCCTTAGCCACAGCTAATTAATTACCCCAAATCACAGGATTTTACAGGATCATAGAAAACCTTGGATTGGGAGGCACTTTAGGCTCATCTCGTTGAAACACCCCTGCCATGGGCAGGGTCACCTTCCACTATCCCAGGTTGCTCCAAGCCCCATCCAACCCGGCCTTGGACACTTCCAAGGATGGGGCAGCCCATGTTTTGGGCAACTCACACCAGGCATTGATGCTGTTAGCAGAAGGGGAGAGCACACCCCTCTGGAGCTATTTTTTTAACCCTATATGGTTACATAACTTTTTTTCCTTTCCCCCCAGGAAAACCTAGATTTTACAGGAAAAGTCAGTATAAAGTCAGGGCAGTTCCTCAGTTTTTGCAATTCGGGGAGGGTCACAGCTGACAGTTCATCCTCTCATGTGTCCAAGTGGCAGCCTGCACTAAGATCTTCATCTCACTGTTAGGAGGAGAGAAGGATCCAAAGGGATTTAAAGCATCAGCCATGCTGTGCTTGGAGATAGGTAAAGACACACAGGAGTGTGGGAGATGGAGGAGAAACAGCAGACTGGGAAAGGGAACTGCTGCCTGGGCTGGAAATTAAATGGGGAGTTATTTTCCCAGAGGACATAAATTTGGTTAAAGACAACAGCTTTTAATGGACCAGCTGACACAAATGAGGGGGAAAACATGACCAACAGAGTCCTTGCTCCAGATTTCAGAAAAAAGCAGGAGTCTCCAGGTAGACAGAGCCTGAAAACACTGACTTCTCAGTTAAAATACAACCAGTAGTATTATTCCGGGGAAAAGGGTGTGGCCAACTATGGGAAAAAAAGCAAGGGAAAGCTTGATGTAACCCTGGAAAGGACGTGGAGGTGTTTGGGTGACACCTAGGTGGGAGGCTGTCTGTGGGGGAATCACTGCCCACCACAGCTCAGCACCTCTGAGCAGCAGAACTGCAGGCACAGAAGTTCCTGTTGAATGAATTATGCCCCTGCCTTATTCAATTATTTTTCCTGATTTTTTTCTGTCTCTCAGCAGGGACCATTTACAAAAAGGAAAACAGCTGCTTAGTAATAAAACCCAAATGTATTTCATAAAGGAGCAGTGGGTTGGGTTTTGGGAGGAGATTTTTTTGTGAAGCCTTATACAGACAACATGCAGCACAACAAATTGCAAAATATTTAATTATCAACTAGTGCCCAGGACAGTGATGGTCCCAGCACCACTGAGGTCCAGGATCAGGAGAAAGGAGACATAGAACAGGAATGCAGAAGGATAAAGCTCTTTGGGGGAGAAAAGGAAAAAATATCCACAGTCAAATCTCTCCTGCAGCATTTTGGTAGCACACATCAACCTCTAAAACTATGCTCATGTTTGAGGGCACACTGTGATTAAAGGAAACAGATGGGGATACAAGAACTGGAAGTTTCACCTCTTACATTAAGGAACAGCAATCACAGCAGCACTTGAAAAAGCCATACAATTAATAGTTGGGTTATGGAGGCAACTTCTGCTGATGCCAGTAAACTGGGCTGAGAAAGAGACTGTGAAATGACCTCCAAGGTGAGTCTAACACACACTTCCAGGCATGTTCCTTGGACTGCTGTTCACTGTCCACTTCGACACGGATACCTAAACACAACCCAGGGATAGCACAGGATTTAATACAAAGAACAGAGTGGGAGAAAAGCAGCATTAATTTTACAGGGGATGAAATCTGAAGTACAGGGCAGCAGGATGCTCTCCAGCCTCAAGAAACCTCCCCTGCCTGAGGACCAGAGCCCTCAGGGAAGAGTTTTGGAAATCACTCAGAAGTGAGGTGCTGGTCCTCACTCAGTGGGATGCCTGGCAAAGCTTTGGGGATGTGAAACACAGCACTTCACGTGGCAGCAGAACAACACATCCGTTCCTCCTCCTCCTCCCCCACTTCTGCACCAATGTAATTTTTCCTTTTGTCTTCCACAGCATTTTGGGGGCACACAGATTTTCAGAAGCCAAAAATAAAAGAAAGAAGAAAACCTCAAACCATTTGCAGTTCATGTTCACCACCCACCCTCACTAATTATCAAGATTTGAAAGGCAATTTGCAGGCTCCGATCTGCAAAATGCTAGTGAGAAAAATCTCTCAGGCAGATCAAAAGTGTCTACACCACCCCCAAATGAAATGCAGCAGGTTGAGGATTAACATCTTACATGCAGGTCAGGAGAAGACTAGAGACACTCTCAGATGCTGTACTTTATACCCCAGGTTTCTTCTGAGCTAAAATCGGGGGAGCTCAACTCTTACAATAGAAATTACCTTTGGAAACCTTAAGCAATTCCTCTTTTCTTTCTTCTGAACAATGTCTATGATGTGTTTTTTCTTTTACTAACTCTTTCAACACTTTATTAATCCACTCATTATGCCCTCACCTCTTATTTCTGATGGTCAAAGGCTGCATCCTTGACAAAACACATTTTGCTTCCACAAACACTTCATACAAATGGAGGACCTCCAGTGTTTTACAACAAATGCATGTTAATTCTTCTATTACCACAGGTGTATTTGTTTTCATCTTTATTGCATTGCGATAACTAATCTTCCATCATCTTCAGGCTGCAGATACAGCTAAAAGTTTCATTCCATGTTGACCATACAGGAAATCAGGTTAAAATTTCACAACTCTCAAGAGATCAAAGCAACGAGCTTCATATGCAACCATGAAAAAACCCTAAGCTACAAAGAAAAACCACACTGGCTTTTCCCATGAAACAACTTGTTCCAGGCAGAACTCAAGGATTTAACTTACTGCTATAAATTACAATTATTTCCTATAAGAAATAATAGGCTTGTTTGATTTCCATTTCATTTTTTCCCCCAAAAAATAAGAAAGCAGAAATGAATTCTGAATTTGTACTGCACAAGGGCTGCTGGTAGTTAGCACCTGGGACTTCTCCACTGAGAGACTGCTTTATCTCAGCTACCCTCCACAACAAAAGATGGTTTTTTGGGTTTTATTCAACAGCCAAAAGGCATTTTTGCAGCCAAAAAGATATCACTTTTGTCTTTGAAGTGCACCAATGGCCTAAAGAAGGAAGGAAAAAAAAGATTTAAAAAAAAAAGTGTCATATTAGGTCTCTTTCTCCTTCTTCAAATTATTCAAATTGGCACGAATAGCGCAGTTATATTGAAAATTAACCCACTGACGTGCTAAATGAGCAGAATGAGAGGTGCAAACACTCTGGAGCAACATCTTCCAGTAGCACAAGAAGAAGAAGAAAAGTCAAAGTGAGTGGTGATTTCTGTTCCTTGGGAGCCATAACAGAACACACTCCCCTCACTCACTAGTACAAACAGCCACAAAATGAACCATTTTCTGCCCTTCTATGAGTTGTTTGTCCCTGTGATGATCAAGTCCTGTGTTTACTACACATTTCAGCCTCCTACTGGAAACAGGCTGTCCCAGAGAGCCAGGTGAGCACAGCAATGACTGCCTGGAAGGGGAGGGAATCAGCTCTGTGCAGTAAAACCAGGAGCGCAGGGAAACACATCCTGGCATTACACTAAACCAGCACTGATACGCTAAACCAGCCCAGCTGCCCAGGCCCACAGGGGAGCTGCCATTTGTCCTCTCCTGGGAAGCTGCACTCAGCACAAATCCCTTTTCCAAGAGAAAACATGGATACTGCAACTTGACAGCTAAAAAATCCCACCATTACAGAGAGGCTCATCTACCTAGTTTTTCCCAACAGGAAGAGCCTGGTTTGAATTAATTCTAATAATTCCTATGATCAGCTTAATACAGGACAGCCTTTGCTCCTCAGCTTCAGCTGAGGCTTAGATGACCTTTTTCATCAGCAAAATTAGCTGATTTTTTTTTCTTTTGCTTGCAATCAGCATTTCTGCTGATCCTGTTGTGGTGCAGTGTTTTATTGTTTTCTATGGTTTTGAAATATTGTATGGTCATGATTTGGTATATCCCTGTTACCCCCTCCTCCCGTTCCCGAGTTGGTGTATCCCATATACTGGCCAACCCCCTGTATCCCTTCTATGGAAACTCCCCTCCCCTTGTTCCAGTATATTCCCTGCCCATCACCCAAACCCCTCCTATTCTCCCTAAGTGGTCCCTGTCAATCCCCACAAACCCTGCCCCTTCCAGCACCTCCCACTCTGGGAATCCCCTAACCCTGGAGGCCCCATTGGGGCATGTGACCACTTCTCCCCTCCCCCTGAGGCCATTGGTGTGTGTGTGTGTCCCTCTCCCCTGTATCCCGGCCCCTGGGCTCCCCTATTGGCCATGGGTTTGGCTACTCCCCCTGTTCCACCTCCCTTTAAAAGTTGGTGTAACGCCTCATTCGGGGTCTGTTACCCGAGGATTACTCTGAGTAATAAACTTAGAGTGTATGCAGCAGCAAGCCTCCTCGCTACCTTTTCTCCTCCTCCTCGTCGTGTGTCACTGACGCCTGCTTTACTTGGGGCCCCTGCCTACAGTGATGTCCTAGGTTATCTGTATTCTGATTACCATCTTCATGAGCTGTTAAAATCAGGTTCCCTGCCTCCTCCC